>VUQG01020637.1:0-29203 GCA_015106755.1 Etia nguti | reverse complement strand
TTTAGATTATTTGAGGAAAAAAAAAAAAAGCACAACAAAAAGAACCATGAAAGGGAGAAACAAAGAATAACATTTCTGGACACTTACAGGAGATCAGCCATGACATGGAAAGAAGAGAATTACACAGTAAAAGTATTTTTAGAGTAGAAAAATAAACCAAAACAAATGTTCTCAGGCTCATCCCTGTAAGGTAAGAACTGATGATATTTGGCTATAATGGCTTGTAATATCACAGAAGCAGCTCTGCCTGTTTTGAGCACGAGGGCAGGAAGTCCAAACTGAGAACAGGCAAGAACCTGGTTAACTTTTAAAACAAAATGACTCATGTAGACGAAAGGCTTCAATCTGAGACAGGTCTGACACAACAAGACCTGCAACATACAAGCTGGCCGTGTACTCCTAGGTTCATAGACTGTATATAAAAGTTGTAGCCACCATGATGTCACTCACTGGCTAGTGAAGTCCGGTCTTGAATTCTCACGCTGAACATCTTGACTTCCCCATTTTAGTGTTTTGAAACCAGAAGTGACAGCGAAGGGGTGCAAATCTACAGAAACTACACACTCGTATGTCAGCAGTCAGATAAATCACAATTTACAAACATCACGTTATGAAATGAGATCTTAAAACTCTTCAGAGAAGAATTAACTGGGCTAATAACTCAAGGGCGCTGAAAGCAGCTCATGGACTTCTTTTTTCAGTCCATGAGCTGCCCCCTGCTGGCCATTAAAAAGAATGCAGGTTTACAGCACTTCCCCCACCTCGAAGCCCTTAAAAAAGGATTTTTCAATATTTTAACCTCCAAAATCCACATTGAAAAATCCACATGGAAAAATCCCAAACAACATCTGGAATGTGTAGTGCCTTTAAAAGGCTTTTTTTCAGTGTTTAATCACGACATTTCCCTGAGAGTCTTGAGTAAACAGCATCTCTTCATCCTCTTCCTCCTCCTCCTCCAGCAGAGATTTGTAAGCACTCACCACTCCCGTGCTGATGTTACTCTGATCTTTGAGAGGACTCCTCGTGTGCAGGCCTCTGTGTGCGATCACCCTGAAGCCTTCAGAGTCCTGAGTGAAGAAAGTGGCCAAACTGTCCTCATCAAGTTCTCTGCTTCGCTGCTGTGCCATTCGTCTTTTAAGAGGAGAGCTTATAGGTTTTGTCCACTTGATCTGCAAGGCAGAGCTCTCTTCTTTTGCAGCCTTTTCCCACAGCTGACCTGTTTGTTTCCGAGGTGAAGCAGTTTTTGGTTGCGTCCACTTATGATTTGAATCAGGTCTGAAATGGGAGAAAGATGAGTCTTTGCTTGGGGAATTATAAGACGGTGGCGTGCTGTTTTCCTTCTGACCAATCATATGAGAAGAATGAAGGTGTTTAAAAGATTTTTGAGTTGAGGTTCGTGCTTCTGCAGCTATAAGACTTTTAAAGACCTCCTCCTTATTCTGCAGACTGTTTAGGAAACTTGGCTCAAAGCTGCTGAAGTTCTCCACTGTCGTACATTTGTGGTTAGTCTGATGAAACTCATTTTCAGTGTACTGACTGAAAGTGAACAGCGGGTCCTGACTCCACGTCTGTGGTAAAGGTTGACTGTCATCTTGTGTAAAGGTGGCATCAGAGATCCTCCTCTTTCTCTGTGGTGGTTCACACTCTTCAGGCTTCTCTTCTTCAGATTCACAGTATATGTTTTGTAAATTTGAATGGTTTTCTGAACGCGTCTGCCATAATTCTGTTTCCTTCTCAGTCACATTTTCACTTTTACACTCGTGAACCAAAACAGGCTCAAAGTCGGAGTTTTCAAGACCAACATTGTGCCCTCGTTTTTTCCCTGATGCTGTTGCTGTCGGTGTAGTTGAGGCAGATGATGAAAGAGGCTGCACTGAATCCATGTTTGGAGGCTCAGAAGTGGACATCTTATTGAGGACTTTTAGAAGAAAGTAACAAAAAAAATGATGTTAACACAAAATCAAATAATTTACTGTATTAACTTGCATGCTTATTGGTCACTTCATTAGGTACACCTGTTCAATTGCTTGTTAACAAAAATATTTAATCAACGAATCATGTGACAGCAACGCAGACATGATTAAAATGACCTGCTGAAGTTAAGACTGAGCATCAGAAGTGAGATGAAAGGCGGTTTAAGTGACTGTGAGCATGACATTGTTATTGGTGTCAGACAGGCTGATCTAGACTATCAGATAATAAGATTAGACTATAACTTTCGGCAGACTTTTAGGTGCTTACCTCTCCGATGAGCTGTGAAAAAGGCTGATATGGAGCTCTGTTTGGTTTTTGGCATTTCTGTTTTGGTCTGAGTGAAGTTGAGTGCCACAGCCAAACTGTATCCAGCACCTTCACAAAAGGGGTTCAGCAGTTTAGAAATGGGATGGCTACGGCGCTTCTGAAAGATATAAAAGTGAACACAGTGTGTAAACAGTAATAGAGACAGAGACCGCAGATCAGCATTTAGGTGTATTAAATAACTGCTCTACTCAGGCATGCTGAAGAAGACCCTGTTTACACAATTACCTGTTTAGCTTTTCCTTTCAGGTCCACAGTGTCCAGCCAAACATCACAATCCTCTTGATCAAAGGTCTTCGGTGCTGCTGCAGTGCTCTTCATGGTGAACAGCCCAGGGAAAATCTGCTCAGTATAAAATAAAAACAGGATTTTGTAAACGCGTTAGACACGCCATTAATTTTAAATAAAGAATCATTATACTTTAAAGACTATTTTGAACATGAACATGTTTGAAATTTACTAATTCAATAACAACTACCACAGTCCTGTGAGTTAGCTACAGTTGGCTCTTTAAACAGAATTTTTGGGAGATACCTTATGATACAAAGAAGATCTTAGCATTTTTTAACTGACCTCGTAAAGTTCCACAGTAATATTTTTAGATTTCCTTTGCAGGGTTTTTTTTTTTTTAAATAATCGTTTGTATAACTGAAGCTCTCTAGTACTCGGTTCAATCTGCCGCCTTCAGGACGGTCTGCCCCTGATGATTGACTGTGTGAAAATGCCTTAATGTGGTTGTACCTAAAATGCGTGATTTAATTTTAAAGATAATTTAAAAGTATGATATGTAAAGAGCCTCATAATACTTTTTCATCATAAAAATGTATTTATGTCTAATTAATACAATTTTCCGTATCAATATTCTTCATTTATAGTTGGGCGCGCCGGACACCTATTATTTTGACGTCTGCCGGTCTATGCGTAGATGTGGGTGTGTTTACGTTGACGTCATCGCAGTTTTTCCGACAGGGTGAGTGAATTGTTTTTAATTTGGTTTATTAAACTCTGTTATTGAAATAGAGTGAACATGGCACCGACTTAACGGCTGTTCTCACAATAACGATCAGTAATATAAATCTTGGTGTTTAAAATCAGCTGCCTGTGCGCCAGAGAGAATAGAAATCATAGGAAGTGCTGACAAGCTAGCTTCCTCAGCTAACTAGTTAGTTCGGCTAAACAAAAAATTTCATCAGCAGAAATATTCAGTGATTCGTAAGTTTTATTCCGCCGAGTGACTCTGTGTAACGCAAAAACGTTTATAAACGCTCTGTGCCGCGTTATTTAACTAAGTTAGCCAGCCTGTAATCATAATCCGACGGGGTTCTTTTCCCCTTTTTTTTCTGAACAGCGAAACAAGTCTGCCTGTTTGTGTGAAGCAACATTTCCATAGTGTTTGTCAATAGGTCACACCTGAAAGTGGACATTAAAGAAACTAAATGTAAGAATTGTATTTTGTGCTCGGCAGAAAGTAGACAGAGTACAAAGAGACAGGGAACAAATATAAGTTAAAAAACATTTACATTTGACCCCTACAGTGTGAATAAATTTTCTGTTTTACTTAAAGGGTCTGACCTTATATGTCCACTTAAACTGAGGGTCACTGGAAATTAGTACAAAATTAGTGTGAATGACTTAATAATCAAAACATCAAATGTTCTGACTATGAACGGGTTTTAATATAATTAAGAAAGCATTGGCCCAACAGCTTTGTAAAACGTTTTTTATTGGGATTTCTTAAAGTTAGTCACCATCATGCGACTGCTGTTCCAGTGCCAGTCTTCATTATTAAAACTTTGGTTGGCTTTGGTGATTACCACTGTTGCCTCACAGTAAGAAGGTCCTAGGTTTAAATCAGCTGGCTGAGGTCTTTCTGTGTGCTTGTGTCAGTTCTCTCTGAATGCTCTGAATGCTCTAGCTTCCTGTCAGAGTTAACTGGCTCTTCTAAATTAGCTGTAGGTCTGAATAGTAGTCTGTCTCTTTGTCTTATCCCTGCGAAAGTATGGTGACCTGTCAAAGTTGTAGCACATTTCTTGCCCTAGCTAGGAGAGGCTCCAGAAAATGGGTGCATGGATGAGTTTTCCTCACAAAGTTGTTTAGGCATGTGGTGGCATTGCATTTGAAACTCGATGCATGGGTTTATAGCTCAGTGGGATGACCAGGTGACCATATCCCTTATGGCTGGAGAGCAGTAGGCCCGGGTTTGAGTCCGATCGCGGCCCTTTGCTGCATGTCTTCCCCTCTGTCTCTCTACACGCTCTCTATCGAATAAAAGCTTACATGACAATCGATGTTTTTACTTAAAAGTATTAGTTTAACTTATGTTACTGGTGGAATTCTTGAAAAGAAAAAGAAACAGTGATCACTAAAAAACGTCTTACACTATCTGTGGCTCACATTAAATATTTAAACTCCAGAAATTGAGTTTTAGTCATTCTACAATTTTGTGGATTGTTCCTGTTGTTACACTTCTTTTATTACAACAAAGTGCATCTCATATCTATGGAAGTTTGTTCGCATTAAACAAAAATGCAATACAAGTGAAAATTTCAGACTGTTATCTCTAAATTTTTATGAAAGTTTTTATCTCACAATTTTGAGATAATAACCTGAATTTTTTTTAATTTAGTTCTGCCTGTTTGTTTTTTCTTTGGGAACATGTTTCCATACATATTAATAAAACTAAAAATACCAATTAAAAATGTTAAAATTAAAACAAAACTAAAACTATGACTGCAGCACAAATTGTCTGAAGCTTTTGTTCATAAATGGAGACATTTATGAAATGTTAGCGCTGCCTAAATATTTGGTCACAATTATGGAAAACTATGTAAAATAAATATTTTTCAGATCACGTTCTGAGACATCAGCATCATGTTCCATGGGATACCAGTCACTGGAGGAGTTGGAGGAGGAGGTAAGACATTCAGATAAATCAGTGTATAAAATTAAATTGTTGAATTTATATAAGAGTCATCTTTTCAACAGAAAACAGCAGTAATATGTCATGACACTGTTTTCCTTTCCACAGCTCCGGCAAATAAACCTGAGCTATACGAGGTAAATCCAACAACATAATTCTAATTAATTTACTAAAAGAAAAAGACAACTGTATTTGTTCTTTGTTTTTGTTTTTTTTAATAACATTTAATGCCATGTGTAAGTCATGAGTAAATCTAAATTAAAGCTGGGAATGTTATCAAGAATATGTGATTCCTTGCTGTTAAGGATAACAATCATGAATGCTGTCATTTCAGGAGGTGAAATTATACAAAAATGCAAGGGAACGAGAAAAGTAAGTGCTTGATACGTCACCAGTGACCATTATCACTTTATAAACTGCAGATTTACTGTGTTACACATGTTGCAACGATCCTGTTTCTGAAGGTATGACAACATGGCGGAATTGTTTGCTGTCGTCAAAACACTACAGGCCCTGGAGAAGGCTTACATTAAAGACTGCGTAACGCCTAATGAGTGAGTAACAGTTGAGAACATATTTAAAGTATGGCACCTGTAACTTTAGCTGTGTGTTTAATGTGGAAGTTATGTTGGTTTCAGGTACACCGCCTCCTGCTCCAGACTCTTGGTTCAGTATAAGGCTGCTTTCAAACAGGTGCAGGGCTCTGACGTGGGCTCCATCGATGACTTCTGCAGGAAATACAGAGTGAGTGCTCGTCTGCAGTCCAGAGTATCTGTCATATTTTTCGCAATTTTATTTTTGTAATGTCTCATTGTTTTCTTATGTTTTCCTAGCTCGACTGCCCGCTGGCGATGGAACGGATTAAAGAGGATCGGCCAATCACCATCAAGGATGACAAGGGCAACCTGAACCGCTGCATCGCAGATATAGTTTCAGTATGTCCCCACGACTATATTAAATATAATAAAGAGAGAGCTATTTAGGCTGCTGGCACCAACATTTTTTTTAGGATTTATTGAGCTCAGTTTGAGCTGAGTGGCCAATTTGGTTTCACTCAGTTTGGCTCAGCATTTGGTCAGTCCATAAAAACGTGAGTGGATATCACCAGCCTTATGCTTTGCCAACTGCAGGCTCAGCTCATAAAACAGACAAACTAATAAAGTCAGTGAGCTCATTGTTAGAACTGTGTGTCCTGAAACATATTTCTCATTGACAACTCTTAAATCTAGGAAAATATTTTGTCTCATCCTTCTCCAACATTTAGCTCTTCATCACTGTGATGGACAAGCTGAGACTGGAGATCAGGGCCATGGATGAGGTAAATTTATAAACATAAATAATATGTTATCAATAAACGATGACTGGACTTCCAAGATACTGATTGATTGATTGTTTTTTAATTTGTTCAGATCCAACCAGACCTGAGGGAGCTGATGGAGACTATGAACAGAATGAGTAACATGCCTCCAGACTCAGAGGCTAAGGACAAAGTCAATCTCTGGTTAGTAACACTAGGTCACACAGTTTGTGCTCTTTTATGCCGTTGATCTCTATGCGCTGCACGCCTTCAGGCAAAACATGACCAGTCAGGAAACCTGCAGCCACACCACACAGCACTTGTCCAGTTCAAGCAGTGCTGATACAAGGCAGGGTGAATCTATGCTGTCATGTTGTTTATGTCAAACTCTGACCCTACCATCTAAATGTTGGAGCAGAAATCAAGCACCATTTTTCCAATCTTCCATTGTCCAATTTTGATCCGCCTATGTGAATTTTAGCCTCAATTTCCTGTTCTTAGCTGACACGAGTGACACCCGGTGTGGTCTTCTGCTACTGTAGCAGATGCAGAAGACCACTGCAGATGAAATTCACACCAATAGTGCCATGTTCACAGTCATTTAAATTACCTTTCTTCTCTGTCCCGTTGCTCAGTTCTCTTCAGTTCAGCAGATTGTTTTGACTGTGTCTACACACCTAAATTCATGGAGTTGCTGCCATGTGATTTTCTGATTCGATTTTAATAGTTAACAACCAGTTGAACAGATATAATTAAAGTGGCAGGTCAGTGTGTGTCATCCAAAACTATCATTCATGGCTCAGAAACTTAAAGTACTGCGTGGTTACGCTGTAGTTACTCGGATACTATAAGTGAGGGGGAGCTGTGCAATTCAGTGATGAAGGAAAAGAGAGGGGTTGAAGAAAAGTGTGAAATTGTAGGACTTCTTGCTAAATTGTGAAAATCTAACTTAATCCTCCTCCTCCTCCTATTGGCCGTTGGGGTAAACGGGTTTCCCATGTGTCTGTATTTATGCAAGGTAAAACTTTGTTTCGCATCTGGTGCGACCGTACCATTATCCATGCGACTAGTTGAGCAGTGGCTATAAAGTGCCTGATCTTTGATGTGTTTACACTTAACAGTATGATCATATAGTTCTCTTAATTGACATTTTTCCAACAGGCTGACCACCCTGAGCAGCATGTCGGCTTCAGATGAGTTGGATGATAATCAGGTGCGCCAGATGCTCTTCGATCTGGAGTCGGCCTACAACGCCTTCAACCGCTTCCTCCACTCCTCTTAAAGCGCCTCTCCGTCACGGATAAATCTGGAATCCTGACTTCAAAAACCTGTTAAGTTAAAAAAAAAGAAGAATGCTGCTTTCTGTGGATTTACCTCCCCTCCTTCTTCTGTTCTTCTTATCTTGCTGTACAATTGGTCTCTGTGTTCTTTAATCGGGATGTGTACAGGTCACTCCGCTGTCATCTCAGCCTCGTCAGCTCAGCTCGCTCTGTGAACTGTTATTCCCCCCCCTTTTTTTTTCTATCCAAACTTGTGCGATAAATGCATTAACAGTGGCGGAACTTTGCACTGTAACATCGAGAAGCCTATTTTATACCCAGGGTTTGCAGCAAACCCATAAACAAACATGATACAGGTGTTTTTAGAAAGATCTGTATAACAGTAGATTTCTTTTCTTTTCATACCCTAATTGTATTTCTGACTTTCACATATGAGTTCCCACATTTGTTTTCTACTAACAGTTTTTTGCTGTAGTGTCGTATATAATTGTAATTACATAATTATTTTGGCTTTAAGATGATTAGACCACAGTTCAATCGAATCATATTGAAACTAAGGTGAAAGAAAATAGTTTTGATTTTGATTTTTCTGTCGCTGTCTCTTCTGATGTCTTATCCATTATTTTCTTTTAAATAAAGGGTTCATCAAGTGGGCAAAAAAGGGAGCGGGACTCACTGCCTCCCTTTTGTTGTTTACCAAATATGTTTCAGCTCCCAAACACCATTGGGGAGAACATATTTATTGCAATGTATCGTTGTAAATAATAGGTTTGATTTTTGAATAAAAGCATGTAACATCTTTTTAGGAATAAACTTTAAAAGGAAAAAAAAATCTACATCCAGCTTCTTTTGTGCTGCGTCCGCATCAGATACGTGTGAAGTGGTGATTTATTAATCGTTTTTAAATCTTTTGAAAAACAGAATTTCCTCCAAAACATTTCAGTCTTGAAAACAAAAAGGAAGCGCAGACTGATTCCAAACAAGTCGAGGGGAGTTTGCTCACACGTGTTTTAATGAATGAAAGACCGCAGATGCACCCTACTGAAAGCATTCACGACAGCTGGAGCTGCTTGTGAAGTCTGGCCTTGTTGGTGAGGACCACGGCAGTGTCGTGGGCAGGCTGGAAAGTCTGAAGTAGGCTCTGACACTTCTGCTCCACCTCTAGGATGTGAGCATTTTTGGCCAGTTTCTCCTCGACAATCATCAGGTGCTTGCGCTTGAGCTCCAGGTTCTGACTGTAAAGGATGGAAACAGAAATGAGCACGCTCGGGGTATTATGGCAGAAAATGGTGTCATCATCAGTGTGAGGCTTTTGTGAATGGGCAGACTCACCGAGAGAGCTTCAGCGCTGAGCGAAGTCCAGCTCCTATTTTTACCAGGTCATAATTCTCCAGCGTGAGGCTGATGTGCGGCTGAAGGAGGAGCAGTTGAGAGAAAAAAAAGAGGGTTAAAGTTCAAATGTTTCAAAGGATACTGGAGACTTTCTGACAGCAGTCGTGCTTGATGTGGCACTCACCAAGTCCCGGCAGAGCTCATATCCAGGTCTCTGGTTGAGGATGTCCAGGCGGTGGGAAGCATGATGCAGTTTGGTGTCACAGCCCCTGATCTGACATGTCAGTTTCTGTATTTCTTTGGTCTGATCAGAAATGTCATCACTGATCTGAAGGTTAAAGGAAGACACAGAATGATGAGCAGCAAAGAAAAAAAAAATTGTGATTCATAGTGATTAAACTCCAGTGCACTGACCTGCTTCCTCTCCAAGAGCAGCATGTCCTGGTTTTTGGTCAGTTCGTGGATTTTCTTCCTCAGAGCGTCGTCTGTCCTGCGGCGCTGACGCTTGTGGGCGTTTTTTATCTGTAACATTAAAACTGTCATCATAGAAGAAATGGCAAACACGTGATCAGCCTTGGATCTGAGGTGCAGGTTTTCTTACATTGGCCATAGTGAACCTCAGGTTTCCCCTGAATGAAGAAGAGTCCTTCATCAGGATGTTGGCCGCTGTCTTCAGGTCTTTGCAGCGAGACAGCCACATGTCATAGCCCACATGGTGAGGCTTGTACTGACCGGCAGGCAGGCGGGAGCACTGCGTGTTGAGCTCAAGGGTCATGCATTTCATGGTAAACTCGGTGGCTTCACCTTTGTCATGAAAATCTGCCCCCAGCTGACTGTGGATCTTCTTCAGAGAGCTGGAGGAAAGTTAAGATTTTTCTGTTACTTTCTCAACTTTCCTCTATTTTAAAGTGCTTTAAAGGATATGAAAACAAAAATAACCAGAACAGTCACGACATGATTTTGATTCTGTGCGTCAGACCTTATTTTGCTGAGCAGGTTGCAGACCTGTGCCTGCAGAGCGTCTCTGCTGTCGTTCGTCAGCCTCTCTTCTTTCCTCAGCTCGGCGTAGACGGGGTCCTGCCTCAGGACCGCTGGGCTCAGGCTGTTTACGACTGAAATGCAGTCGCTTATCAGCTGAAGGCACAACTGCCTCTCTTGGAGAAAGCTGTCAACGATGTCTTTCAGCTGATCACAGGAGAGCCAAATGGTCAAGACCATGAGAAAGAGGATACAGTCAGAAGTTTTTCATTTTAGATTCACCACATGTACACATGCCTGCTCCAGAGCAGTGACTTCTCTTTCCAGCTGGCCCATAATCTCATAAAACTGGGCCTGCCACTGACTGACTTCCCTGTGCCGAGAGCCGAGATACCTCATGGTGCTGCGAGTGGCAGAAGGGATCTGCAATGACAAGGAAAGAGGAAGGTGGGCTAGGTATGCTTACAAACCAAGCAAACACTGCACACTTCAAGACCGTCTCTGAGCGTACAGAGAGCAAGTAAAAATATGAAATATTAAACAGGATCATTACCCAAGAAATATCTTCGCCCAGGTTATAAACTATTTCATCTTCAAGCCGCGGCAGGTTGGTCCCCTGAGACTTTGGCCTGTTGCTGCTCCCCAGGATTTTATTGCTGGACAGGACAGGCATACTGAATCTGACATTCAAACATGGCTGGTTGTCCTTTAGCACACACTGCGCCCTAACAGTGTGACAAAACATTTAGATGAAGCAGTGGAAATGTTTACTTTTAAAACTGTAGCCATTGGTCTGTATACTGAGCAGGTTTTCTTAGAGATTCCATGAAAATAACCCAAAGACACGACTCACCACATGGTTTGTTCCTTTGGACGAATCCTGTGAGAGGAGACGAGACGGTACCGAGTGAACACGGTTCGGTTTCGATGAGCTGGATGTCAAAGTCACAGATCAACAACGAGGTGTGTTTCAGAAGCTCCCTTCAGTCCCTGTGAACTTCCTCACCTGGGATCACGGTAACAAGCAGTAACGTGCACAGATATCACATATAAAGCCATCAGGATGCCAAATAACGTGCTGATAATCTTAAATAGTCATATACTGAAATAATAATATAATAAAACCACCACAGTGCAAAACATCTTAGAGACACACTCACCTTCTGGCTTTATAGTAAATAAGTGACCGGCTGAAGTGATATGAAAAAACAACCATTTAAAAAATAAAGAACAATTATCCTGAGCTCAAAACTGAAGGTCTCCTCGCTGCATTATTTCTGCCTGTCGTCATAGAATCAAATCACTCTCCTTATATTCTGTGTCTGAGGTTAACTGCAGCTTATTTTTGAATCCTTAACCACAAACTGACACTGCAGGCAGTAATTCAAAAATAAATAAATAAAAAATTAACACCGGGAAACAGGGCATCAATTTACAGTGGTGAGGAAAAGGTGTTTGCCCCACTCCTGATTGTCACACTTCCTTAAACAAATTGTAATATTAGACAAAAATACAAAAAACAGTTTTTAAATGATTTCATTTATGAAGGTAAAAAACAGTTATCCAAGCTTACATGGTCCTGTACAAACCAAATGAATTAAGTGTGAAAACTGCTGAATCAAGAAATCACTTAAACTGGCTGTCATTACACACAGTGCTTTCGATCCTACCACACTGTATCTGATGTTGATATAGAATTAGTGCATGAAAGGCAGTGAAATGTACCCACTTTTTTGTTGATCCCCACCAAAATGTTTCATTTCTTCTTCTGTGCTTTTGATTAGTGTTAGAGCTTCATGAGAGAAAAAAAAAAAAGTTTTCCCCTTTACTGATGGTTTTAAACACACATCAACACTTCGCACAATTAGATACGGGTTTATTATTTGTATTTATTTTTTTCTTAAACACATTTTCATGCGCTCATGTACAGCATTTACACAAACATTTTAAGTGTTTGAGAATCTTTTGGCTCATTGTTTTAAAGATGGTGCCTGAGCAGTGAGAAAGAAATCTGTATTTACAATTTTAAAAGGAAACTGTGTCAACATATTTCAGCACCAGTGTAGCTCAAGTGCAGCTGTATTACTTTTATCCAATGTAGGTGTACCTAATATAATGTCCTAAGAGTCCAAGTGATGTTTCTCAGTATAACAGTGGGTCTGTGGTAAGCTAATGCAGTTTTTAAATGATATAAAATAATGGGACAAAAGCAGAGATGCATTATTTTTCTAGTTTTATTGATGGTAATTATCCATGGTTTAAATTTTATCACTCATCCAGTAATAATCATGGCTTTAAAATTAAACTGACTTCCTCATCATCCAAAGTCACCCTTGTCCATTTAAACATGCAATAGAAAAATATATACTTAATACTTTGTACAATACTGGTTTTGGTCCAAACAAAAGTGGATCAGAAAAGCCAATATACCTTTAGTCACCAAAGGCTCTCCAATTTGCATTTAAGCTCCTATTAAATGGATTCGGGCAACTTTGAATATAGGAACTGACATAATAAATTCTAAAGACAAAAATGCTGAATGCGGAGTTTGTAACACAAAAAAATTCAACTTCACAGATTAAAAAAAAATATCACTATTTACAGGTTTTTATAATAATATTCAAAGGCCAATTAAGAGAGAGAGAGAGAGAGAGAGAGAGAGAGAGAGAGAGAGAGAGAGAGATAAAGGGAGAGTAAAAGGAAATCAGGAGGGAGGGAGGGAACCAGAGAGAGACAAGGGCCACGAGAAGCAGAGCTGAGGAGCGAACCAGAGAGAAATTAAACATGTAACAAGAGTTTGGAAATTACGCATTTACAAAGTCCTAAAGGAGGTGAACGAGGGCGTAAGCCTCCTGCCTGGTCCATCCTCCGCAGTGCATGGATGTGTTTTCCCCTCTCCCACACCCCACCCCTCCTTCCGTCCTCCCCTGGTTTTTGTTTTAAACATTCATTTGCTTGTTCACCTGTGGCAGTGCTAGCTAGCAACCCAGGTGAAAAAAAAAAAGAATTAAACAAAACTCTGTCGTTCAGCTGTCATACACACACCGACACACAACCTCATCATGTACAAAGAAACCAAACACACCTCAAGTCTGTACATAAGAGGAGGGGAGAAAACAAGCACTCTGCATTCGTCAAAAGATTAAACGGTCATCCCTGTACATACAGCACGCTGCGCCGACGCCGCGGATGCATCTCCACCGGCACCCTGCCGCCTGTGACGGAGCAGCAGTTTGCAGGATTACCGCTGGAGATTGGCCGCACAGCTCTCACTACCTCTCTGCATATCACAGCTCATAACCTGATCACCCATACTAATTAATAAGTCTACACTCTGCAGTTTTTGTCTTTGTAATTTTATTACAAAAAGTCATGCCTAAAGTCTAGCAGACATCTGCCCGTGTTGAAAATATAGATATGACGGTCTTGCTCATCTTTTATATTAATATTGAGTGTGGGGGGTGTTTGCTTGATTGTTGTTCTCTAAGTCAGCGTCATTGTTCGGTCAACAGTTTTTGTGTGTCAAATCCTGTGGGGTGGTCTCACACATTAAGAGCTCCCATCTGCATGTGAAAACCTGTGAATAATCAGCCGAGCCCAAACCCAACATAAACCCCACCCGCCCAACCAACCCCGAGCACAGAGTGACGCGCCCAGCCTCGGCCCTTTTCCGAATGGCAGCAATTTCAGTGTTTGTCCAGTTGAGACCTTCCAGAACTTTATTCAGGCTTTAGTGGGGATTCAGTCAAATCAGAGTAACGTCTGAGTTCTTGTCAAGACCGCAACTCTCTACTTTCTGCGCCGCACCGCTGTCTTGATCTTGCGCCCTGCGATTGCTGGCTGTCCACCTGAAGTAGCAGTGAATGATTTTGTAGACCTGCGGGAACAGAGACAAGTCCCATTAGAGAATCACCACACACACACACCCACACACAAACAAAATCATAAATTCTTTGTGGCGGGGCATGGTCTGCAGTGCTGCTGCAGGGGAGACGGACGAACCTGAGCGGTATCTGCAATCACGCCTCGCTGGCTTAAAAGTCTGTGTTGACTGTTCTATGGGCTCAAATTATGGTCATAAATATTTTGTACTTGGAAATCAAATGTGTAGTTTTGAAATGAGTTTGGTAACCTTGTAAACCAAAATATCTGAAAATGTTATGTTTGTGCTTCTATAGATGAGAATTTGTGTTTATGTGTAAAAAAGATTTGTGTTAGTAAAAAATATTTACACAAATTACAAATTGTTTTTGTTAAGGTCTGCTTACAGATACAAAGCAAAAAACTACGTGTAAAACTCTGCGCTCAACTTCCCTGGCTGTGTGTGAGTTTCAACTTAAGAGTACGAATTTTGACCCGATTCGTCTTCCTTTCAGCCGATTGGTCAATGTCATTTCAATCACAAATTTAACAATCCAATCAGAGAACAGATGGGTTTGGCTGTCTGTGGGGTGCTTTACTGAGCGCATTTACTTGCGTAAATATTTTTTACAAACACAGATCTTTTTTTACACACACACAAATTCTCATCTATAAATGCACAAACATAAAATTTTCAGATACTTTGGTTCACAAGGTTACAAAACTCAGTTCACAACAACGCATTTGATTTACAAGTACAAAATATTTATGATCACAGTTTGAGCCCATAGACATGTTGCTTTTAACACTTACAACTTCGATCACTTCCTGTCTGCTTCTGTTTCTGGCTTCATATTCATTCAGCTTTGTATGTGTTAGATCCTGTGTTTGGAGTTTTTCATGAGACGAGTACAAGTAAACAGATTTATCTGTTCGTGTGAGTTTTACAGCCTACTCCAAACCTATTTACATATATTTGCATTTATGGCACATTTGGAGTCTCCTGGTTCTTGTGAGCAGTTAGAGCGCAGAGGAAACTTGACCTGGATTGTTCCATTACAGCAGCACTATAGTCTGTGTGGATCGCCTTTACTTTGCATTATTGATAGTACACCCGGACAAACACACACACACAGCGTCTCTCAGCAGGAGCACCTTCACCACTGCTCAGCATTTGCACGCTGATTCTGCTCACTGACTTCTGCTGCTGCTTTATGGTTCAATTATTTAACTGTTTCTTTTAAAAATGCTGCGTGAATGCAATCACCCAAAGAACTGTCTTTAGTCAAGAAAATCTGGCCAGATTTCTTTAAAAGGCTTCTTTGTTCACATCACATGTGCTCATCACATTTAACCACTTAAACCCACAATAAGTGATGTTCCTGACCTTCCTCCTGGGCTACTCTGGCGGCCTGGGCCTGGGCCTTCTCGATGCTGATTGGTTTCTCTCGGTGCTGCAGCTGCACAGACAGGGGGACGGCGGGAATCTCTGGAAGCTTCTGTCTCCACTCGGGCCCATCCTGCTCAATCAGCATCTTTGTGAGCCTGTCAGAGGACAAAGAGACTGAATCTAGGATCGCAAAGTGTTTCGCATTAGCAAGACTCATGCAGGGACCCAAGGGGAAACTGAAATGACTGAGACGACTTGGTGTTACGTAAAATCTGTCTAAACATACGCCAGCACATGAAACGACTGAAGTTTCCCGTGTTTGGCTTTTTGTGTTCAGCTGACCTGTGGATGCTGTCGTGAGCCGCCTGTATCCCCGTGTCTAACTGCAGGACGGTCTTATAATCCACGTAGGCCTTTCTGTAGCGCTCCAGTGACTCATAGGCCATGGCTCTACGCAACAGAGGCTTCAAGGAGTAGGGCTGCAGCTCCAAAGCCCTAAGAGGATCAGAGAGGAGAGGCGGAGACCGAGGGATCTGAACATGTGAATGAATATTTGACCGACAGGCTGTCGCAGCAATTAGAGCAAAGCAACAAAAAGCAGAAAGCCGTTGGATCCAAAACTGCATCACTATGGATGATCTGCATGCTGCGTTCCACTGTGACACAGTTACAGAGAAAACACTCAGTTACAATCAGGGCGTGGAAAAGCAGCTTGTCATTCAGTTTTCATGCAAATAATATTGAGTTCAAATAAAAACACAGCCCACATGTCCCTGACTGGGTAATGTCACGGTCACTGGGTCTTTTACCGGGAGCTTTTGAGTTTTGCGGGTTCATGACTTTAGTTTTGAGAAATGATTTTGTTCTACTTCAGTATTCTTTATGGTTTTCTGTTAATGTTTTATTTCATATGAGTTTCTTTATTTGTCCCTATAATTCTTTGCTTGCTTGTAGATGACTTTAGGTTTATTAGTTCCCTTTTGTTAATCCCTTTCTGTCCCTCCAGTCTCGTCTCTGTGGTTGTCTTTCCATGTTAACTTCACATGTTTGAGCCTTTGTCTGTATGAGTTATTTCCTGCTTCATTTTGGTGGTCTTTTATGCTTTGTATCTAATTCATATTCTCTTGTCTCGTTATCCCTGATTTGTTCCTGCTGTATCTCCCACTTTTGAGTCTGCTAAAATAGTGACTATAAGACAAAAAAAGCACAAAAAGTCCCCTTTTAATAAGTTATGCATACGTTTTCTGAAGTGATCTCTTTAGCCCAATCTTCATCTATGCATTTCTCTATTTATAAGCTGGTACTGGTAAGAGTGGATAAGGCTCTAATTGTTGCCACCTTGGGAAAATTAATTGCTCACCACTGTGTTACAACAAGTTTTTTTTTAATATTAGGCAGATGATTGGTGCAGTCACTGAACCGGACCTCTTGACTTTGTTTGTGGCATTCAGAGCCTTTTCAAACCTGTTATCTCTCAAATAATACCACACATAAACTTAGCACTCCACACTTTAACCAAATGGTCACTTCTGGATCCAAAAACCCAAGATGGTTACGGCCATGACACCAAAACCAATGAGTGCCATTAGAGTGGTTATGGCCATTTTTTAAATGGAGTCTGTGATCTGACAGTGTTTTTGGAGTGCGATGTCAGATCTGTGGATTCGTCTCTCAAACCTGGAAGTTAAAACCTGTAATAAAGCCGACGCTGGTCACGTACTTGTTGCAGTCCTGTATGCAGTCTGTGCTGTTTCCCTCCTTCAGGTAACAGGCCGCTCTGTTGGAGTAGAGAATACACAGGTCCTCTGGACTATCAATGCCTGCAAGGGGACAACCGTAATCACATTTCTGAAAGACCATTTACGTCATCTTGTGATCTGAAAACCAGGTGTAAGGCCATGCTACACATCCATATTACCAGCAGTTGTTTGGACTTTGTGGCCTAAAGTGCTCGAGAGAGAAGAGAAATCAAAACAAGTGAAGCGGTTCAATTTCAAGCGTCCAGAAACGCTGAAGGGGTGAAAGGCAGACAGATAAAAGGCTGTGTTAAGAGATCCCTTGGTAGAGTCATTTTCTCCTCTGTCCTTTCCACTCTAGTGCAGTTTCATAACCGCTGGGAGAGCATCAGTCTTATGTACAGATTCCACAGCCCACAGCGCATCATCATCATCATCATCATACACTGTTCTCACCAGCTTTCTGATTGAAGTCTATGATTAATCAAGTCTAAATGTTTGGAATCATGCTACAGTACAAGTGCATAAAAAAAGCCATCACACCTGCCAGCTACAAGAGCAAAAGTCAGCTGAGTGCTCTCCGTGCAGCATGGCATTGAGCCTCACATAAAAGCCCCATGCATCAGCACACAACTTCCATCGACAGCAACTTTTCTTGTGCCAACACTCCACTGCAATCACAAATCACCAGTGCAGAGACGCCTCATGTCTCTGCTTCATGCTAAAAAGTGAAGTGACCTGAAGTAATCCTGCAGGCTGACTGGAGAAACACCGGTATAATGCATTCATAACTGACACGGGATACATTGAATTGTGGAACCAGGTGACACTGAGTCAACTTGTATGTGATACCCTTACCAGGGCTAAGTCACAGATGCTACCAGAGGGTTTCTCTCAGGCTCCATGACACCCATCTGCTGTTGTTGGCGACTCTATACTGAGTCATAGAGCTGGAAAAGCTACTCCAAGGAATTATTGGATTAAAATAAACAAGAAATAACTTTCTGGTAGCACAATTACTGTAATTTTCTAAAACTATACATAGTTTAATCAATGAGTCAAGAAATTAGCAGTTAGATGAAGCTCCTCTTACTATGCTATAGTATCGTTGCTATAATCAGATTTGTTTATCCCAGGATCACATGCTGTTTAAGAGAAAAGAAACCGCTCATGTCACCCCCCCACCTGCTTCAGCACACCCCTCAATGGCCTGGGTGTACTTTTCCAAGGCGTCTCCAAACTGTCCGTGTTTGAAGAGATGGTTCCCTTCATTCTTGAGCCGGGCCAGGTGAAGAGGCAGGGCCCCGGCGGGAGCATCCAGGTAACTTGTGTCCACTGCAGGGCTGTCCTCCTTCTTCTCTTGCCCATCAGCAAGGCTGTTTTCTCTCTGAGTGCCATTGACCGCCCCCTTCTCTGGAGCCATGTGAGGCTTTCCCCCACTGCTTCCACCCCGGCTCCTCGTCCCACTCCCTGCTGTGGCCTGATCCGCGCTCGCTGCCCCTCCTCCGCCGCCCGGAGGTTTCTCCTGCGCGTTCCCCATAGCTGCACTCCCTCTGCAGTGTGCTCAAACTCTGCCTCTCCCTCTCAGAGCCGCAGCTACATCTGAGCCTGGATGGGGATTTCTACTGGACACACCCCCGACATGAGGCGTCAGATGTGATGTCAGCGAGGGGGAGGGGGGAGTGCCACAGCGATGCAGTGCTGCAGTAAGACAGCTCTGAAGGGAGAGCCTCAGTTTGGACTTCAGAGCACAGGAAGTCTGGACCAGACATATACATGCGAGACACTTTGATGCGTTAATTCATCAAATTCTAAGAAAAAAACAGTTATAATTTGGATTATACATGATTTACGCTGTATTATTGGAGGAGAAGTAACTGACAGGCAACATTTTCACACAGTGGAAAGATATAAATGATTAATTATTCCTAATAATTGGAGTGAGTTGCAAATCTGCTCAACAGCAAACAAACAGAATATTAATCATGTAAAATTACACTTTGTAGATGGAAAATCCAGTCCAATAATGAAAACAATCATTGAATTCAGTCCTGTTTGTCACCTAAAGGGTAGTTCAGCAAAGTAATTACTTTTTTGATGAGATGCTGATGAGAACACGTTGTTCATAACCCTCTTAGCAGCATCTTAGCTGGAAGCAGCTGTCTGTCCAGCTCCGGGAAATTTCATTAGGCTTATTTTCTATTGGTCAACATTTTGGCATGTAATTGCATCAAATCACAGGTTCACACAAATTTTTATTAAATTTTTTAAAGATGGAAGTTTGAAATGAAATAGCTGCTAAAGCCAAGAGCAATTAATGATCACAGTGAAGGCCTTCTTTGCTATTTCATTGTTATGTCATCTTAATGAAATACATAATTTTAGTTTTTTATTATGATCTATTATTTGTTGTGTGTTCTTTGTGTAATGTGTACAAAAAACAAAGACACTGCTTGAGTCTCCACCGGCTGCCCGGCAGCCTCTGTAAGTCAGTAGAATCTGTCACATCTGTCCCCCTTTTGATATCAGAGCTGGCTTATCTCTTTAATTCTTCTTCTACTGTACAATTATGGTGAGCCAGTGTGTTTCCTGTTCTTTGTGGACAGGAAACTGAGGGAACTAATGTGGTCTTCTGTTGCTGTAGTCCGTCTGCTTCGAGGTTTTACGTTGTGCATTCAGAGACGCTCTTCCAAACACCTTGGTTGTAAGCAGTTGTCATTTGAGTTACTGTTGCCTTTTTCTTTTTTTAAAATCACCTCAAAGCACTCTGGCCAATCTCCTCTGGCGTCAATGATGCAATTTCACCCAGAGAACTGCTGTTCACTGGATATTTTCTCTTTTTGGGAGATGGCTGTGTGGGAAAATCCCAGTAGATCAGCCTGTCTGGCACCAACAACCACCCCACAGTCAAAGTAATTAAAATCACCTTTGGGGGTAAGGGGAAGAAAACATCGAAGGTTCATTTAACCTTTATTATTATGAAAAAAGCCCCAAACCAGTTCGGATTACACAAAATCAGGTTATTCCCCCTGCTGCATTTTTATTGTTCTGAAAGATAAACTTCATTTCAGGGGTTTGAAAAGCTGCAAACATCTCATAGCAACAGACCACTTACATGTGACTACATGAATATAGAAAAGTCTACAAGAGCTGAAACACAAATTTTCCTGTCGTCATGGAGATGCTACCAATTCAATCGGTTCATCAGTTAGAAAAACTGGAAAAACAGTCACGACCAATTAAAATAGTTATTTTTTAATAAACCAAAACAAACTTTCGTACATCTTTGACAAGCAAAGTATTGTTTAGACCGAGAATAAAATGAGTAGTTCACAAATCTGAAGCCAGGTCTATTTATTTACATGATCCGACACTACAAACAGTAAACAGATTCAAAACTGCTCCTCTCCTCTTCTTCATCGGGCATCGAATACAACCACTGAAATCAAAGAGTCAAGGAAATCCACAGCGAACGTAGTAGCCAATTCATAAAATATCAATCAAAATCAAAATATTTGAAGACTCTTTAGCATAAAGACTCACGTCTGAAATAAACTGTCAGCTGGTCATTTTTAATGTTTTCACAACAGGTCTTCATGCACACAAAGTCAAAAGGATACATCTCTTTGTTCTCTTCTTGTACATGATCCTGTAGCCACACTCTCTGCATCTGATCGGATCGCGGGCTTTGATTTCATTCTCGGTGTGACATTCTGCAAATGATGAGAGAAATCATAGTGTTATGTGTTCAAGTGAGGTTTGAGCAGAGCAGCGTGCAACACCCAAAAAAACCAATAATAAAAACTTCACTGTATAAAATCTGGGCTTGAATAACTCACTGAACAGTATCAGTAACTAACAGTTTTCATTATTAGGATCTAATAATCTAAATTAAAAAAAAACAACAACAACAACAACAACAACAAAAAACCCACAGAAACCAAAATGAAGGTCTGCAGCAGTTTTAACCTCCTAGGACCTGGCGTCCACATATGTGGACATCACATCTTGGGTTGTCTAGACCAAAATACTAAATTTTGCTCTACAAGGGCCTGATATCCACTTACGAGGACATTATACTGACACTGTTCTATTGAAATTTAAAACAAATGTCCTCATATGTGGATCTGATTTTTCTCAGAAACAAAAATCAGGTAAAAAAAAAAAAAAATCTGGTAATTCTTTGTTTTTACATTCATCGGGTCCCAATCAGCCCAAATAGCAAAGAGAAATTAAAAATGCATGCCATGAAAGGTTTCCGAGGTTAAGTAGCATATTTACAGATCTTGAAGCCATTCAACAGTTTATAAAAACCGCCCCACTTTAGCTCCAAATCACATGATAAGTCACATGATAAACTTGGACTGCAGATGTGGACTGCACCAATAAGATTATAAATTAGATTAAATTAATATTTAGCAGAACCAAGTTCAGCTTAATGGCTCTACAGCACTTCCAGTTTCTCATTTGGCCCATTAGGGAAATTCACTCCCCACGCCTGCATGTTGACAAAAGTACTGCATCAACTACATGCCTGTAGGAGGTGCTCAGCCATGGAAACATACCAAGAAGCTCCAGACACACAGTTTTTCTGCTGATTTTAATGACAGAGAAGGTTTGGACCTCTGCAGCTACTGAGCCAGCAGAGTGTTGGTAACTTTTATGCACTTAGTGCACGCATCTGAATTCAAAGAGATGTGGCCCAATATTTTAGTCCGTAATGTGTAAGGTGTATTCATTTCAGTTCATTCAGATTGTTACTGAGTTTGTACACCTTGTCACAAAACTTGCTAGAACTAAAATCAGGGCAGTTCTTTTTCCAGATGCAAGATGACCAACATTACATAATCATGGTGAAATATTTGTTATCGGTTCCAAAATAGTAACAATATATCAGACTGTGAAGGAGGTTTAACATTTCCCAGTGTAAAGCCCTAGTGACCAAAGCAACCAAAGGTGGATTAAGTAGTAAAAACACTATACAAATACAAGTACATCATGTAACTCTCTGTTAGTACTTGTGTTTTGCACCTGGAAGCACAAATACCCACAAGGTAAAATAAAAAAATAAAAAAATCATACATACATACAGAACAATAGAATCAACTTATTCCAAGCTAACTATGATTAAAACAGAGATTAGAAAAGGGGTAGGGAGTGTCATGAGGTTATAAAGGCACCTGAGATGTAATTTCAGTGAATGGAAATCCCACACATGCCAGGTATCACAGCTCTGAATGCACAGACTGGTTTACAATAGGCAAGCTTTGTGCTCCAAGTGTTAATTAGCACTAATACTTAACTCATATTTATAATTATAGATGGTAGTTATGAGAATTTTCTATAAAGTACATTTTCATGTGTTAGGTAAAACAGGACATGATATAGTGTGATAGATGATTTTCTCTAAAAACTGGTGTTGTAATACCTGAAAAACTCTCAGCGATCTCTGAAGCATTAACTACGGATTAATCCCTAATTTATTAATGTCGGACAGGCTAGTTATACATTGATCTTGATATACATTGATCTGTAGTTTTTAATTTGTTAACTTATTATGAGAGAATTGTTACTATGAAGGCACACAATATGAACAATATGTAAGGTCTCTGAGGTGTAATGTAAGAAAAACCTCCAGAGAAGAAGCAGCCGTGATGGCAGTGAGCAGGTAAAATCGTACTGTTTGCATTACCTGCGGCTGTATTATTAAAGTCAAAGTTGTAATATACCTCCACATATGTAGATCATAGGCTGCTGCTTGGGCGGCTGTAGATCTTTCTGCGTATCCATTTCTGGTCCTTAAAAAAATAGAGACAGAGAGATAACCGTTAACAACATGCTAACAGAAACAGCATGGTACTGCCCGAAACAGACTAAAATAGCACATCCGGTATTTAGAGCAAACAACAAATATCTTTGAAGAATCTAAAAACGCTGTATAAACCTAATAAATATGAAGTACACAGGATGGAAAGATAACAACGACGTTTCTCGCCGTTTAAACACGATAGCTGTTAGCTGTTTACCTCTCTTTTCATACTCCACAAGGCTCCTGCCTGCACATGCGTATAACAGTCGTTCACCTCACAGCAAAGTCGCTTCTGATTGGTCGGACGATGTCTTTGAATGGAAGCCTTCTTGCAGGGTGAGACCAGAGAGAGCATAGTTTTATTTTCGTGGACAGATCTATTATCATTAACATTTTATTCACAAGTCTCGGTTGTTTATTTGATGCAAATTATTCACGGTTTCTAAGGAGAGCATTTTAAGCCGTTTTGTATGTACTCCGCTCCAGCAGGGGGCGCTGTGGTGAGGCCATAACACCGTCATCTGACGAGCCCTCAGCTGGCGCTGCTTTAGTTTTTGACAACAACGATTCAGTCGACAATGTTCTCGCCCTGATTGCTGTTCCCAAAAGTGCCACGAGTCCTTATTAATCTGTTTTCTTTTTAATTTTGAAGTCGTACATCATGGAGACGTCTGCGCCCAAAAGGTTTGTGTTATTTTGACTGCACTAAAAATGGTATTATTAACGAGCTAGCCGAATAGCTAACCTAGGCGGTGGATGTCGCCGAGCTAGCTGATGCTAAGCTAAGTTAGCGTTGCCAGTTTTCTCTCAAACTTTCAGTTCTGTTCATGGATGTACAGATTGTTCCTCACACAGAGACTCTCTTTCCTGAGCCCTCAGTTGAGTTTCTAATAGATTTGGCTAATGTTGCGGTCGTTTTATGTTCCCAAGTGTCTGTAAGAGTGTTTTGTTCAGCGGTTTAATTTGCACTTTAAATATCTTTCAATCGCATGTGAACTGAATCAGCCTCTAGCTTCCCGAGTGTCCTGCAAAAAATGAATTACAGTGCTTCTGTGTGGGGTTTTTTTATGTCTAATATTGTTGCCTGTATTTGTAAACAGGCTTTAGTCATTAGGATTTACGAAGGGGTTATATATAATAAAGAAGTGATCTCTCTTTATGAGTCTGCGTTATTGTTATTGACCTTCTTGGCCACTTAAAATGTCCTTGTAAAACTGATATGTTACATTTGTTGAAATATCTTGTTTTGACTTGCCTCTTGACTCGATCGCTATTGTAAAAGAGACATTTTGAATGTCAATAAGACTTTTTACCCGAATAAATAAAAGATATTAAAAAAGTCATTTTGCCAAAAACTGATTGCAGCTTCTACTACTTGCTCAAAGTGACTTGAAATCATTCATAAGAGATAGGTATGTTTGATAGATTACAGGCCAACAAGTCATTTACAACTGTTTAAATACCGGAAAATGTTCTTTTTGGCACGACTCCTCAAGACAAACCAGTATTACACGTTACTTAGTTGTTTCTGTGCTGTGGTGGTTCATGAGTTCACAGACTCAAAAAAAAAAAAAAAAGACAATGCAAGTTAATTTTACTGAAGACCTTTTTAACCACAAGGCGACAGATCTGAAGTGTTTGTATGATTGCTGTACTATTTTTAAATTATGAGATCACACATACTCATCGTGAGATGAGAAATATTTATTTATTCCATATATGAGCAACCCTTTTGTTACAACACTATAAAAGATGATGAGTTATTATTAATAATAATAATATTAAAAGTAATATTACTAAACATTTAGGTTGACAGAATTTGGTAGGAAAGATTTCCTATTTAATCTATGTTATCAGTCAGTCAAGCTATGTGTGTGCATAGTTAACATAATCAAAGATACTAACTATAAATAAAAATGTTTTACCTCAAATAACATGATTACAATAGAATAGTAAAATATTTTAAAAATGAATAATAACAAAATCAAAAGAAATTAGAACTGCTTTGGAAATCATTGACAAAAATAAAATTGAGTGTGGGTAATATAAAGACAATAAAAATATAAAGTAAAAATTGCTTTAAAGTTTATTATAACATGAATAAATATACAATGAAATTAAAGAATGAGGTCAAATAAATATTTGACCAAAATAAGTGAGGATAATAATAATGATATTGAAGTAAATTACCAAAACCATTCAGTTATAAAACATTTTTTAATTTGGATTCAAGGAAAAACAGCAATATTTTCAGCTCTTCTCGCATTCAGTGGGAGGCTTCTCTGAAAGACTTTGAGGACACAATACTTCAACGTTTCTGTTCTGCTTAGTGGAAATTAACGGGAACAACAGGATGTAAGGGCCTTTCCAGCTTCATATAGCACATGCTTTTCTAAGAGGTAGTATAGAAATACCCTTATAAAGTAATAAAGGAAAAAACACACAATCTGTTTGTTTTCTTAGTCAGAACTCATGTAGGATAATTTTTAAAGGATTGAATCATTTGATTCATTGTGTTTGATTTGTTCACTAGAGCCAGACTGAGGAACCTTATTGAAGCTTGCGTCACTAAGTGTCGCTCAGGGAGAAACGACCTCCTTTAGTCTTGTATTGCACGTGATAATATTTTTGATGAAGTCAGAAAATGGTGAACAGCGCATGCTGGGTTGCATTTTCACTTTCACAATAAAAATTTTTGTTGATTACTTTGAACTTAACTGGCTAAAATGACATTTCTGCTCTGAGTAAAATGACTTATTCCTGTTGCTTGGCTGCGGTGCTGATTTTTATCTGTGAAGAAGTGTTACCTCATATTGTGGTGTTTGAAAGCACCGATACACAAACCTAAAAATATCTTTAAATTACAACAAACAGAAATTATAACAGGTTGCAGTCCCAGTGTGTTTGACATTTATGTCCAGACTAAATCACCCACAGCTGTTCATTTATTTACAGATGCTGAGACGATGCCGTGTCTCCTGTTTTGTGATGTTTAGATTAGCCTTTTCCACTTTTATATTTCTGTCTTATTCACTTTTTACAGTAAGCTGAAAAAGCTGAGTGAAGATAGTTTGACGAAACAGCCAGAGGAAGTGTTTGATGTTCTCGAGAAACTCGGTGAAGGGTAAGAAGTCTTAACTTCCATTTTTACAGCTGACCATTGCGTAATAAATCTCTTTTTAAGTGCTGTCAGTTGTAATAAAGCACTGCGGCCGCACATGTGACTTTAAGCTTTGTGTGTGTTTTTAGTTCCTATGGCAGCGTGTTTAAAGCCATTCATAAGGAGTCCGGCCAGGTGGTGGCCATCAAGCAGGTTCCTGTGGAGTCAGATCTGCAGGAAATCATCAAGGAGATCTCCATCATGCAGCAGTGTGACAGGTGGGACAGCAGTACGTCTTTAACCATACCCCCACTTTTGCCTCAGTATGAAAAATATGGCGTCCAGTAAACAGGTTTGAGAGAAAATCATTGTTTATTTGCAGGCTCAGAATACATTTTTTGCTTATCAACTGCCCAAAATAACAGGGAAGTGCACAGTTGTTCTGTTTAATTAGATAAGAGCCTCTTAGTCTTAACTTTACGCAGACCAGTTGCACTTAGTCAGCCTCCTCTCAAAGGTCCATTTTGAGCCAGGAAAACCCTCAAAGGACATTTTACAGAGATAATAATGGAGGAAGTATGGCATCATCATCATAGCCTATGTAGCTCTCCCGTGTCTGAATCCATGAGATTTTTTTCTCACTTCTTCTCTGTATCTTCTCCTTTGATAACCACTCCATGTTGCGTTTCCTGCCCAGCCCCTATGTGGTGAAATACTATGGCAGCTACTTCAAGAACACAGACCTGTGGATTGTGATGGAGTACTGCGGCGCTGGCTCTGTCTCTGACATCATCAGACTGCGCAACAAGACGGTGGGTGTCTACTCTGAGCCGCAGCGACGCGTGTAACTGCGCTAAAACTTTATTTTAAAGTGCCTTTGACCTGTTGTCAGTAATGACTACAATGGCGGCTAGTTTTTGTGTCAGGAAGAAAATATTGTTGATAAAGTTTCAATTCAAAGTGCAGTATTTATTGCGACTTAAAAGTGAAAAGATCTCCAGGTTGACCTTGTCTTTAACTGAACTCAGCAAACTAATGATAATAAAAAAACTACAGACAAGTGCAGCAGTTAATTCTTTGTTTTTTTCATGTTTGTTTTTTACTCTCCAATCTCTCAGCTGACAGAAGATGAGATTGCAACCATCCTTAAGTCGACGCTGAAGGGACTCGAGTATCTTCACTTCATGAGGAAGATCCATCGGGACATCAAAGCAGGAAACATCCTTCTTAACACAGAGGGACACGCCAAACTGGCAGACTTTGGAGTTGCGGGACAGCTGACGGTAAAATTGCAGCATATGCCAGTAGCAATAAGATAAAGTAATGTCTGTCAGCATGATACTGTTTGTAATTTGCTTCTGAGGAGTTCTCGCTTGCTCCTGTCATGCTCAAAAGTCTGGGGTAATATATATTCCCACTCTGTAGGACACCATGGCAAAGAGAAACACTGTGATCGGTACTCCATTCTGGATGGCACCTGAGGTAATTCAGGAGATCGGCTACAACTGTGTAGCTGACATCTGGTCCCTGGGCATCACATCCATAGAGATGGCAGAGGGTAAACCTCCTTATGCAGACATCCATCCAATGAGAGTGAGTGGAAACATTTCTTCTTGTTTTAAATGTGTTGTGGAAAACATTTTTCCTCTTTGTTAATCCACCCTAATCTTGTTATCGTGTTCCTGCAGGCAATCTTTATGATCCCGACCAACCCTCCTCCAACATTCAGGAAGCCAGAGCTCTGGTCAGACGAGTTTACAGACTTTGTCAAGAAGTGTTTAGTGAAGAACCCGGAGCAGAGAGCGACGGCCACACAGCTGCTACAGGTAAGAAGGTGACCTCGCAACCACATACATGCATTACTACTATTATTATGTTATTTGAACAGGGAAGGACACTAAGTTGCTCTTAGTGTCCTTCCCTGTTCAAATAACTGATACAAAATGAAAGCAAACATATAAAATAGAGGAGCAAATAGTCTTCCCCGGATACCCAGGAGAGTTGTAAATATGGAAAATTTAATGCCGTCTCAGGGACATATAAACATCAGAGGGTGTAACACATGATGCTGGGTGGATATACTCATATGGAAATACATTTGCATGTAAAATATAGTTCTTTTATCTTTTTGGTCTTGTGAATCTCCAGCATCCATTCATCAGCCAGGCCAAGCCAGTCACGATTCTAAGGGACCTGATAACTGAAGCCATGGAGATGAAAGCCAAGAGGCAGCAGGAGCAGCAGAGAGAGCTGGAAGAGGAGGATGACAACTCGGTGCGTGTGCTGATTTATTCACAGAAAGGTCTGGGGTGAAGAAACCTCAGATGTAATGCTGCATTTCTTAACGCTGTTCTTTATTCCATCCAGGAGGAAGAGACGGAGGTGGATTCTCACACTATGGTGAAGTCGGGCTCAGAGGGCGCCGGGACCATGCGTGCCACCAGCACTATGAGCGACGGGGCGCAGACAATGATTGAGCACGGCAGCACTATGCTTGAGTCAGACCTGGGCACTATGGTCATCAACAGTGACGATGAAGACGAGGAAGAAGACCAGGGATCGATGAGAAGTGAGCGTATATGAGATTGTCTCCAAAATATTGTGTCCAGTAAATTTATTTTATTTCCTTCGAGAGTTGAAACCATCTTCCTCCTCCACAGGACACGCCACCCCCCAGCAGCCGATCCGTCCTTCCTTCATGGATTACTTTGACAAGCAGGACAACAAGGCGGCCCAGCAGCAGGAGAGCTACAACCACAACCAGCCACAGGAGCAGCAAGGCTACCATATCCAGTCCAAAAACGTCTTCCCTGACAACTGGAAGGTGCCTCAGGATGGAGACTTTGACTTTGTGAGTGTCATCTGTGACTCTGTTGTAGTGTTATTCATTGTGGAAATGTTTACAGCAGCAAAACAGAAGCAGCTCTGAGTGTTGTGACTCATTTTTTCCTTCTCTTGTTTGTCTGCGTTGCCTCTCAGTTGAAGAACCTGGACTTTGAGGAGCTGCAGTTGCGCCTGACTGCCTTGGATCCCATGATGGAGCGGGAGATTGAGGAACTCAGACAGCGCTACACTGCCAAAAGGCAGCCCATCCTGGATGCAATGGACGCCAAGAAGAGACGACAACAGAACTTCTGAGTCTTCCTCCTGACCCCGAGCTCCTCTGATCTGGATTTCCCAAAGCCACGGTTAGCGAAAAAAT
>VUQG01020636.1:0-12871 GCA_015106755.1 Etia nguti | reverse complement strand
ATGCCACATTCACACACTTTCTCTAAACTGAGTGCTTCCTAACTACATTCATACACATTCACACTCTTGACATGCAGACTGGAGGAGCCAGGGATCGAACCACTAACCTTCCGATCAGTAGGTAGGTGACCTGCTCTACCTCCTGAGCTACAGCCACCCACTGGCAAAGATGAGTAAACCGTCACTAGGTTTTGGATAAAGTGTACACTCACAAACCTGTCAAACCTGCATTTGAAACATTGGCTACCATAGCAGTATAGTATTGCAACATGGCATTTGGGTCTGCTAACTAAAATAGGAAAATAGGAACATAAATAGTGCCATCATTGCCAGACCTGGCCCACATCTGGTTGACATACACTCTGCCATGACACCAGTCAGTCAGAAGTGCCAGCTTGATGCCAGATCTGGGCCAGACCTGTTTTCTATGGGCCTGGGCCACATAAACCAAACTACAATCGAGCCAGATATGGCATGCCATCACATAGACAGTGCCATCTATGCCAGGCCTGGCCCATATCTGGATGACATATGTCTTATCATGCCAGAAGTCAGTCAGCACTTCTGGCTATGTGGGTCACATCTCAGAACACAGCATCCCACTTTTTGGAATTAGGGTTAAATATGTGTTGCTAGTAGGTCATTCGGTCGGATGTTGTTCCTTTGGCACAGAATTCCAGGTATGTGACAGCTAATAAACCTTAGGTAGAGGTTTCCTATCCAGTGTGCCTGTTTCTGTATTGCCCTCATATTCCACAATCAAACTACAGAATTATAGTCCACATATACTGTCGTGGATCATTACGACAAACAGTTCCATGTTATTTGTTTTAATAACTCATGTAGGCAGTCACAGTGGGACACCCACTACATGCTGAGAAGAAAAGACTAGCATTTCACAAAGAGTTTTGATGATGTTGAAGTGTAATAGAGTTTTAGTTAAATATATTCGAATGATGTTGGTACTACTACCAAGCCATACAGGCTAGCTTCCCACTCATGAATGACTGTCACATTTAAATGTACCGGATAAACATATTTTTTTTTATTGTGGAGCATTTATGTTGTGAAGTGGTGCATTTTAACACAAACTGTGACCTTGTGTTTGCAGTGTCTAAACCTAGCAAATGACAAAACTGTGACTTTCTCCCACAACAACCTCTTAACATAGACTTCATCTGACTAGAAAGCTGCGATTTCTCTGCAGGGAAGGTCAATCTAAATATCAGCAGTGAAGGGCAATTTGTGCAGTGCTAGCTGCATCCAAGGTAAAAGTAAAAATAAAGTAAAGATAAAAGTATTTGATGTCCTGGAGTGAAAATATGGAAGCATGAAGACTCCCATATATCAGATATTCTCGCCACAGCGTGCTGGCTGGCGTTTCCATCAGGATAAGTTTATCATCAAGATTAAAGGTAATAAAACAGGTAATTTACGTGACTGTTCTTTTGTGAATAACCTTTGTAAAACACTTTTTTCAAAGATGCACAGGAGTTGATTTTATGAGTAATGACAACAATAATGAAAGTAAAGACTTTTCACCTCGAGTGAGAGTGATCTCCTCTTCCTCCGTTTCAAAAACGGTCTTCAGCGTAGGCACTGCATTGGTGGTAGACTCGTACACGTACGGCGCCGTGGCTATCACGCGAATTTCATCCATTGATGCACCGAGGCTCACTCCCACGATAGTTATGCCTTGTGATTTGATCAGACGTGTCTGCTTAAAAACTGGATCATCCGAGTCTTTTCCACTTAGAACAACCAGAAACTGTCGGAAGCCTTGGGATGCCCGACTTCCTGATTCATTCGTGAAGAAGTTAGAGCTGGCATACTCCAGTGCGCTGCCCAGGTAGCGTGGGTCTTTGGGCTGAAGTCGGCTCTGGCGAAAGGACCTTACACCAGCAAGCGTCTCCTCTTTGGTTTGGAAAGCATTAAGAAGAAACTCCACTTTGGTTACCGTACCATACTGGGCCAATCCGAGACGGTAGGCAGAAGCTCCAATGTTGAGTTGATTGACCAGTCGGACCAGGATGGATCTGACCTGCTGGAAATCTGTTTGACTGATGCCACTGTCCACCAGGAAAAAAATGTCTGCAAACTTTTCTGCCAGGGCTGTAAATTAAGAAGAAAACAGCCCTTCACTATTATTAGATACATTTCCATTTATATGATATTAAACTACCTACAGGTCTAAAAGACAAAGATCTGGAATTTTCTAACTAAGGAAAACTGTTGTTTTTTAAATCCTAGTTTTAATTTCAGCTTGTAACCACAACCCTGCTCTGGATGGCACGACCTTCTGCAATGCAGAGTTAAAGGACAGGATACGTCAAGTATCTTGGTCTCTGAACAATTCTCTGCCTTCTTTCACCTGGACAACATTTTTAAAATTAAAAACACCCTATCTCAGAGTGATGCATGCATTTGTTGCTTCTAATTCCCTTTTTTGTGTTTTTTCCAAAACCTCTCTGAAAACTCTGCAGTTCATAGAACATGCCACAGCACGACAGATCATATTTTCCATATTAGGGTACTAGCTTACGTACTATAATAATATACTGACAGGGACTAGAAAGAGAGAGCATATTTCTCCTATATTGGCTTCCCTTCATTGGCTTCCTTGTTGTTGCAGGCTTACTTGTTGTTCCTAGAGTATTTAAAAGTAGAATGGGAGGGAGAGCCTTCAGTTTTCAGGCCTCTTTTCTGTGGAACCAGCTTCCAGTTCGTATTCAGGAGACAGACACTATCTCTACTTTTAAGATTAGGCTTCAAACTTTCCTTTTTGCTAAAGCATATAGTTAGGGCTGGATCAGGTGACCCTGAATCCTCCCTCAGTTATGCACCAATGGGCTCCAGCTTCCTGAGAACTTCTTATGATACACTGGGAACATTTATTCTCCATTCTCTCTTTTCTTTTTAGAACTTTTAGCTTGAAAAACTGAACTTGCCCAATTCAAGGCTGGACAATGGTCCATTAAGTTTACCCTAATGATATTATAGTCAGCAGTGATGCTCAACCAGTTAAAAAAAGAAAAATGTTTAAAAAACAAAATCCTGGTGAAAACAGGTCATAGTGTCATTTAAAATAATTCTGTAAGAAAGTGTAACTTAAGCAACCTACATTATTTATTATAAATGAAAAACTAAGACTGAATCAAGAATGTCAGAAAATCTAACATGTGATTTAGAGTCCACGTGCTACTGACCAATCACATTTGAACGAGGGGAGGTATTTGTTGAAATACACTGGAAAAACCTTTGTCTTTGATTGTCGGGGTTTTCTTTTTATTCGCTTTAAAACAAAGAATGTATCTGTTTCGTAAACATTGATTAGTGGATGAAAAAAGCCCTCAGGGCTTCCGCTGTAGCTTGCGGGTAACTGGACTAACATCTCTAAATCAGGAGATTGGCCAATACGTTCCCAGGTTGCTGTTGATGCAAACTGAGCAGAGATGCTCTGATGCAGTTACATCTTAATCCCAGACCAGTGAAAATAAAAACATGCAGCAGATACATTAAGGTATTTATTTCCTTCTCTTATAATAAACAATTCTGTAAGGACGTTTTCTTTAAGTTGTTGTCTCACCTTGACTCTGACTCTCCACGGAGATGCATACAGTTTGCAGCAGACTGTCTGTTAACCTCTGTAGAGCCTGGTAGCTATCGATAGTGTAAAGGAAGTTGTGTGCAGGTAGGTTTACGATAGACTCAAGCTCCTGCTGGTTAACCTCTCCCACCCCAATGCCAAATATGATAACTCCTTGATTGCGCAGGCGCTTGGCGGGCTCGACTACATCGTCCGTGGAGTCCCCGTCTGTGAGGACTACAGCAAACTGAGGAACTCGCTGGCTCGCCCGGCTCCCTGCCTCCTCGGTGAAGTACACTGACTGAAGGAAGTCAATGGCCTTTCCCGTTTCTGTGCCTCCTGTTCGATATGGAAATTGATCGACTTCGGCCAGCAGAGAATCCTTGTCCATGTGATCCTTCAGCAGAAACTCCTGGTAGGTCTCGTCGCTATACTGAGCCAAGCCAATCCGAATTTTGTCAGGGCCGATGTCAAGGCCTGAGATGAAACTTCGGAGAAACTGCCTAATTTCCTCAAAGTTATCAATGCCAATGCTAGACGAGCTGTCAACCAGGAAGACTATATCTGCTACGGTGGCTCTGGCACATTCTGGAAAAGAAGAAGAAGAAAGTCAGAAACACGAGAGGAAAGCCAGTGAAACCTGCTGGATATTTGCATTTCTCGAGAAAGATAAAAACTTTGGGCTGGGTGATCCTGGTTTTATATTTAATAAATGGTCAATGGACTGGTTCTTATATAGCACTTTTCTGCTCTGAGCACAAAGCGCTTTCAATCAGACTTATTTTTCCTTGAGATGACAATTTCAATTTCAAGTTTATGATCATGAAACTGACCTCACGGCCCATTGTTAGTCAGTGGGCTGGTTTCAGTCATCGTGCAAATGTATTGTTTATCGGGTTGGGGAAACCTGCAGTCAGCTGAGACTGAAGAAGTCACTTGGATGAGTGACGAAATGTTCTGAAAACGCTACGTCCAGATGAACAGAATCAACCTTTTGGGGTTTACCTTGAGACAGTTGCAGGAGTTGTCGTTTGGCTTCTTCTACAGTTGTGCATAACGTGTGGATGATGTTCTGAGAAATTCCCTGCAGCGCTGCAAAATCTGATACACTGTAAACATGCTGATTGTCATTTGCAATCTCCCTCAGCTGGCCTTCATCTGCATCTTTGATACCAATTGCATACAAAACAATCCCTCTTCTCCTCAGGTTCTTAGCATGAGACTCTACATCGTCTTGGGATTTGCCATCAGTGATCACCACAGCAATTTGGGGCACTTTCTGCACAGCTCGGCTTCCAGCTTTCCCCACAAAGTGTTCATTCAACATGAATTCCAAGCCTTTACCAGTCAAGGTCCCCCCCCCCCTGTAAGGCAGTTTGATGAGGTTGTTGAGGATGTCCTCCTTGTTCTCAAAGGTGTTGAGCAGAAACTCTGTGAGTGGATTGTCACTGTACTGGACAAGGCCGATGCGGACGCGATCAGGGCTGACATCAAAGCTATTGACCAGCGTGAACAGAAACTGGCGGATCTGCTCGAAGTTCTCGGTGCCGATGCTCCACGAGCCGTCGACCAGGAAGACGATGTCTGCTACAGCCTCTTCAGTACAGACTAAGAGGAAAGGTCTTTAAGTCACGGAGAGAAACTGCTGGACGCTAAAAGGAAATCTCTCAGTAGCCGAGAACGTTTGGCAGCATGAGGTGAAGTGTTAGCGTGGCTTATGTACAACAGAGGTGGGTTGTGCCATGTGACTGCTAGAAAAATGAAAAATGGGCATGTTGCCGTCAGCTCGTGAAAAGCCTCTGGACCAGAGCAGGGATGCTCGCTGACAGCACTTACCTTCAGGGTGGAAAAGCATGAGGAAAATGACAAAAAGAGTCATGTGGCTTACAGATGGTGTTTATTGCCTTCAGAAAGCTTTGCTGGAAAAAGGAAAAGATTACCCGAGCGCTAACGAAACCCCGACCTTTAACCATCGAGTCTCATTTATGTGCCTGGTTGCAAAAATATTTCCACAGTACCCCTAATACTTCAGGTTAGTCTCAGAAACACCTTGAACAGGTTAAACGTGACCGGCTCCAGTTGGAATACAGCAAATTAGGCCCAATGACAGCACCACAGGTGAGGTTCATCCATTTTTTAACAGATACTGGCGGTTAATAAGAGGGGGTCAAATCTATTTTTACAGAGGTCCTTTTTAAAGTACAGCTGCTGGACACTGAAAGATTAATGAAAACATCCAAAGAAACTTTTCAAACCTAGAAAACCGCTCCCTCATTTTGCAACAGAAGCTTATTTATGGTAAAACGAGGCATGTGGAGAAGAACCAGGGATACACCCCGAGGAGCCGATTAGATCCACACACTGGGGTCTTCCTTCTTTCTGTTGCTCCCTTTAGGTGTCACCACAGTGGATCATCTGCATCCACCTCAGCCTATCGCAGCATCTTCCTCTTCTCCTCCTGCCTGTGGCTCCAACTTCATTCTCTACCCTCCCTCCATCCTGCTCACTGAACACCTTCAGCTCGGCTCCACCGTCTCCAACCAAGTCTTACCTCCATCCTTGAACCTTCCCTTTCACTCTTGCTGCTATCCTTCAGTCACATTTGTCTCCACCCGCTCCACCCTGCCTGCACTCTCTTGTGCACTGTCCTGTGGATGTTTGACTGCAGGTATTTAAACTTTCACCATTTCTGGTCCTGCATGTTCACCTGTCACCTGCCTCCCTCTCATTCACACACATGTATTCTGTCTTGCTTCTACTGGACTTCATCCCTTTTGCATACGTCTCAGCACTGCTAACAAATCACATTTGAGGAGGCCTGGCTGCACGCTGCTAACTTGGAATCAATCTGCTTTTTTATTTCCAGTTATGATCCAGGAGTTAATGCTAAGTTTTTCAGGGATAACTTATTCATTAGTTTAATTACTGACAGTGACCATAGCCTGCACCTAAATGTCCAGCTCTAGATACTGTTAGAGAAGTAATTTGTGGTTAAACAGATACAGATTAAACAGGTTAAACAGATGTTTCTGTGTGGCAGCGATGCTGGAACAACAGGATTAGTGGAGGAAATTGGATTTTGTAGAGTTTTAATCTGGAGTCTGAGACCTAAGAAGGAAAATGTTTTCTGCAACCAGACACCAGACCGAAGCTCTGGGTTTGTGCATTTGTGAGTTCGTTAATGGTGCGTGTCCACGTGCTCAGCTGCAAACACATTCCTGTGCAGGGTTAGTGAAGTGCTCCGTGTGCACGTTTACACTGACGGTGAACTTCAAAACTTACCACACACGTGAGGTCCAGCCGGTGTGTGTGTGTGTGTGTGTGTGTGTGTGTGTGGGTCAGTGTATGGATGGTATAAACAGCTTTCACTGATGTCATACTTTTACCAGGATGCATGAAGTGGAGCCATAAGCTGCATAATCACACCCACCTGTCGTCTGAGCGCCGCTGCTGTAGAAACAAGCCGCCACGATGAGGCTGACCAGAACAGCCTGCCTCCCCTCCATGGTGGATTGGGTTTCTCTGTACCTGCGACAGAAACACAAAGTCTGTTTTCACATCTGGAAGCAGCTCGATCCCAGCGGGGGGGTCGGGCTGATTTTGTTTTGTCATAAAATCAGCACATACAGTATTTTACTGGCGCGGATACCGAACACTCCGACAAACATCTGCTCCATCCCGGAAACAGAAACGTGAAGCTGTTTGAGGATGAGTGAGAGGATGAGCTTTTTGTGCCAAAACAGAATTTTGTTGTATAGTAGAGACAGAACCACACAAGAGGTCATTACAATATCTGTTTATGATGATGAATTTAAGATAATTATGTGATATTCCACCCCCAGTTAAGATATTCACATCAGATCCAGGTTAAATTATTGGACAATTATGTATAATTGTAATCATTTTTTAAATAAAGGTTTGAAGGATTCTTCTGGTAAATTTGTTAATGAATGCAGTGATGAAGGAGGACAGGGTGTTTATTAATGCACACAGTGAGGGCTTTGTAAGGCATGAAAATAAAAAACTAGCATGCATGAGGAGAACGGTCCACAGTCTGCATCTGCAGCCGAGGCTGAACGCTCCCTCCACACCCTCCGTACTAGTTCAGCAGGAAATATGGATCTGGATTTGGCATGTCAACATATGGCAGGAATTATCTGATGTTTCCCAATCTTGTAACAGTAAAGGAGCCTTCCAAAAATTCCTGGATCCAGTAAAGTAAATCACTTCCATCCCCACCTCTGAGCTGAGACATGTGAGATGTAGCTCAGACTGCTGAACATGCCGGACAACTGGAGACACCCCCAGCCTGAAGGAGACACCCCCCAGTCTGAAGGACACCACCTGTCCTCTACAGCGTGTGTATTTATTATTTCTATCTACCTCTTTTCTGTGTTTTTGTCATGCGTTTTACAAAACACCACCATCCATCCATTAACACGTAAACAAACCCGGGGTAATAATTATATTAACAAAGATGGAGGTTCCTGATTGCTCAGTTTTAAATCAAGCTGAAGTGGTTCACTGAGCATGTCATGCAGATGGCCCCGCCCATCGCACCCGGCTTCAGCTAGAGCCCAGTGATGTTGAAAGTTTCAGTATAATTATTGAAACGACACATTCCTGCTCGCAGCCATGAATTCATCTCCTCCGAGTGCTGTGAAACCAGAACCACAGCACCGGAATAAAAGCTACAAATCATCGAGCGAGAACTACGAGGTCACCAATCATGTCTGTGTTACAGCGGCGTCCATAAATCAGTGTCAGACACGGGGAAACGATTAAAACTCGACGTGTGTGAGCGCGGTGACAGGAAATAAGATGTGACACTCAGTCTGAATAATTTCAGTGTTGCCGTGGAGTCAGGGACACGGCAGAGGAGGAGCCAGCAGGAGTCAGGAAATCGTAATTTGGTCAAAAGCATTTTGTCCCATATGAATCTAAATGGAGCGGCATCCATAGCATCCAGGTGTTAAAAGGGGAGCCTATCGAGAAGCGTCCTCAACCTGTATTCTTTCTAATGTCCAGTAGGGGGTGACTCCTCTGGTTGTAAAAAGAGGTCTCCTTGTATAGAAGTGTTCCTGATCTGACAGCTCAGTGAACTTTATGGTCTCAGTCGTTGGTTTCAGGTCGGCTGATCGAGGGGTACGCTCTAAGATTAATGAAATGCTTCTGTGTCCTTCACTTACTCGTATCCACCGTCAGTACCACACCGACCAGTGGCTACATCCATCTTTTACATACAGTGTGTGTAAAAAAGGCTAAACCCTCAGACATCCTCAGCTGTTTTCTGCAGTCTTTGGGCCAAACACGAGAACTCCACGTGCAGCTCCACTCTGTGCCTCAGCAGCCAGATGAGTCAGACCGTTTCTGGTGTGGGACAGCCAGAAGACTTCAGAGCATCATCTGGGTCTCCTTACGGCCTCACGGTGCCATTTCCTGAGATCTGTAGGCAGCAGACACTGTCTGGCCACATCACAGGCCAGATGAATGAGATAATATTTTAAATGTTCTCTGGACGATGGTGCTTCAGATACAGAGGAGCTTCCTGCTGGTTTTTACTGCCTCTCTACTTTCTCGTCTCACAGCCGCCACATAAAGTCTCTGCTCTCTGTTTACTTCCTCATTTCGAACTCCATCCTGCCTGAACTCCTGCTGAGATCATCTCACAACAAAACAACATCAGTATTTAATATATCCGTGCTCGAGGGCCACAGTAATCAGTTACCATCTCATTAGAAGAGCAGGACAAAGACTGAGGAGTGAACGATACGAGGAGCAGTCTGAAGTTCCAGGGTTGGGTTACGGTTAGCATGCATTTAGCCACATGCTAACTAAACAGATTCAGAAACTATGAGAAATTTTACATGTAAATGATCAGATCATAAAGCACGGATGAGAGAATCCACATCTCAACAATTTAAGAAGAAGCTGTTAACATGTTGTTTGTATAAGTTCTTTTTTCTGCAAAGCATTTATAAAAGAATTATTCTGGAAAGAATTATAAAATCACCAGGATCAGTTTTATTAAGCACAAAGCACTGCTGTGCAATGATGCACTTTAATGTTTAAAGCTGAATAAAGCAAATCAAGTTAAAACTGAGGGTCATCTTCTAATTTACACACAATACAAAACGTCAGCAATGGTTCGAGCTGTCACTGAGAAACATCAGGACAAAAACAAAAGAAATCAGATCTGGGTTTGAGGAAAAGATCTGGTGATGCTCACACAGCAGGAGACGGATGTACAAAATTATCACAGGATATCAAAGTGTCGAGAACTGGAGCGAGAAGAGTCATCAAGAAACTCAAAGAGAGCCACAGAGAACAGAAGAAGCCTGGCAGAGGTAGGAAGCAAAGATCTGAGAGACTCTGGTGGAAAAAAACAATGAGTCTAAAGAGCCGAGAAGAAGTGCAGAGACGAACAAGTTAGCTGAGATGAGAATTGTAGTCTCAAAGCAGACGATCCCTAGGACCCTGCAGAGGAACGGACTACCAAAAACTCCACTTCTGCAGAAGAGACACCTTCAAGTCAGACTGCAGTATGCCGAGGACGACCCGGAGAAACATTCATGTCCCACAGTGAAGCAGTGGCAGTATTACACTGTGGGGATGTTTCAGTGAGTCTGGAAGGAATTATGAAGAAAGAAGAGTTTTAAAGAAAACCTCAAGCAGCTAAACTGAGTCTGAGTTTTTTCTTTGTCTTCCAACATGACGACGACTCCAAACAACCTCCAGAAGACCAAAGTGAGCGTTACAAATCCTGCACAAAGCCCTGACTGTGGCCTGACCGAACGACCGAGGTCCACGCCAGAAGGCCCTCACATCTGGAGGAGCCCGAGAGGTTCTCCAAAGAAGAATGGGCTGGGTTCACTGAGGAGACGAGAGAAAAGTACAGCAGAGGACGGTTATCCAGCACCACACAGAGGTGGCTGTGAACCGCTCGGCCGCTCCGATGCACTTTAATCAGAGTCGTGGTATTGCGTGCCCATCCTAGCATACTCTTAGCCTTAGCAGCAAGATGGTGTGTAGACACCGAGGACTCGGATGATTCACAAACAGCAGTGAGAATGAAATCTGTGGGTAAGAATGTTGTTTACTGACAGAGGACCATTGTCTTGGTGCTCTGGCGAAATGTTCACCATCACACGGTGACACAATCGTGCACGACGTGCAGGGAATTTTAGACTTGATGCAGGTGAGCCGTGTCGTCAAATCAAAATAACAAATCTGACTAACATGCTTCCTGGATGGTACTCGAGTGAGGATTTGAGCGTGGCTATAAACATGCTGTCTGCAACAACTACAAACCTCAGCCTTAATCTTCAGTACTCAGAACTGACTGATCAGAAGGTTTTGCTGGCTTTTAATTTATCTTTAATTTCCCGATGAATAAACTGTATAATATGTAAAAATGATCTGTCCTGAATCATCTTTTCCTTCCTCGTCTTCTTCCCGGAGCCTCCCTCCCATCTCCTGCTGGCACACATCTCCAGTGAATTTCACCAGCTGATACCAACTAACAAAGATTTCAAGGAAACTCGGCTCGATTCTTTTACAGCAGATAAATCTGCTTCGTCCTCCAGGCAGTAAAAGTGACAATAAGCAGCTCTAGATCTGTGTGGGCTTAATTTATTGGAAGGCTGTAATCCAGCTCACGCTGCCCTCTCTCCGTCTACATGTATGAACATGTGTGCGCCCACGAGTGTATTTCAGGGCTGTGTTTAATCACGGGCCAAATGCTCGAGGCCCTGTGAGTGGAGGAGGACTGGGTTGGCGGGTTATTCTAATGCGAAGCATGTGAAGGTCATCAGCGCTCCAGTGACAGGCTGATTGAAGTGAGGTCCAGCTCTATTTACACGAACCTCCAACTGTATTTACTTGGAGCGTGAGCAGCTCTTTCCTGTTGGCTCTATGGACTGTAGAGTGTTTGATGTTAAAGAATGAAGGGCCTCATGGTTTCCAGTTCAAACTGATGTCACACATGCAGGAGGTTCTCCTCTCTGATGAGGACATTATAGAGCCAATGTACATCATGCAGTCTACATGAAGTGACCACTGAAGTTAGGCCATCTTTCATTCATTTATATATGAGCTTCAATCCTGAAGGTCCCTGCACAGATGTGAGTGTTACTGCTGGAAGGAGTCTTTTTTCTCTGCACCCACAGTCACTGGGGTTTCTCTCTGTCACTGCAGAATGCAGACTGGGTGTTTTGGCCTGAATCGATGCTCCAGACCGTTTGTGGTCTGGTGTTTTTGTTGCTCCTGTCTTTCTAACGTCCTGCGATGACTCTGCACGCAGGGAGCGGTCCAGCGTCTAAATGGAGCATAACATTACACGGGGCGGTCTGCACTGAGCAGAAAGTGCTGAATACAAAAGCAGATAAAAAATAATGAGGCTCAAATGTCCAAAAAAAAAACGAAGACTGCCACCAACACTAAACCTAAATCGCTTCCTGGCTCCACTCACCCCCAAACACATGCCGACTCCAGCTTCAGAAACTCATCGCGCTCGCCAGGAGCGGAGGTGGACTCGGGACTGTTTCGGGTCTCAGACGGCCACCTTACAGGGATTACCTGCCCAGCTGGAAGCAGTCTGGCTGCTTGGAATACTTGGCTGAGTTTCCCAGCACCACTAAAATCGTCAAGCGAGGGTCTAACAGTGACCATCATCAACAACAATGGCATTGTTAAAAATTCACAAACACAATTTAATGAGAAAAACGTCTAAAATGGGCCGATCACAGCTGGAGCTTACCCTTTTTGTTTTTCAGCTGTTGGGACGCACAAAGAGGCAGAGACTGTGCCCCTGAGCAGCACCGCAATTAGGACTGATCCTGGATGAGATTACCGACCTCCACAGATTCACATCTTGAGAACACATGTCTGAACAGAGATGGCCATGTCTCACTTCAGTCTTAAGCTTCTCCTGCTCTGATGATCCAGCTCATGAGATTTGAGAGTCCGTGTTGAGGTGACATGTTTGGAGGGCGGTGTGCTGTTTGCTAATTTTCTCTGTCTTTAAAATACTGATCTGAATAAGAGTGTAGAAACGGGGCTGGTGGGGCTTTCTAACTTTTCCTAAGTCTTTTCACAACAACATCAGCACTACTGGAGGGAAATCAGATTGTGTGACAGGAAAACCCTCCATGGTTCAAGTTTTGAAGGAAATATACTCACAGGCTGTCCATTATACTTTCTAGCTTAAAGTAACCCCCCCCCCCCCCAAAAAAAAAAACAAAAAACAAAAAAAAAAATACAAAAAAAAAAACAAAAAATAAACAA
>VUQG01020635.1:0-10563 GCA_015106755.1 Etia nguti | reverse complement strand
TAGATTTTTAGATTTATTTTTACCTACTGCTTCAACAGAATAAACTTGATTGCATATGCAAGACCATCAACTATCCAGACTAAAGTAAAATAGGTAGCATGTCAGCTAGATTCATTGTGTTTTGAGGTATTGTTTCCATTTTTTAGCTGCACTGTGGTGCAGTAGTTAGCACTGTCGCCCCTTTCTGTTTACATTTTGCATGCTCTCTGCAAGTGCTTGGCTTCTTCCAAAACAGGTTAGGTTCATTCTTAATTGCCCATATGTGTGAATGTGAGTGTGAATACTTGTCTGTCTCTCTGTGTTGGACCTGCGATAGACTGGTGACCTGTCCAGGGTGTACCCCTCCTCTCGCCCTAAAACAGCTGGGATAGGCTCCAGCCCCCACGTGACCCTGAATCGGATAAGCGGAAGAGAACGGATGGATGGATGGAAGAAGATCAATGGATTTTGCCCCATTTTGCACCTTTATGCTGTATTCTCAGGACTGTTAGCCCTGGATTTTTTCCATGTGCTCTCCTCTTTATCAGCTTTGATCACCAAAGTTGCTCTTGCTCATTATGTTTCATGTATCAGGAAAGAGCAATAAAGCTTTAAAGAGATAACTTGGTTTTTGGGGGGCTTTTTTATCATCACACGTTAACAGTCGCCTTCCCTCAGGGTGACAAGCCGGATTTATTTGGTAGCGTTGAAAATAGCCACAGAGTCACGAGCACACAGCTGTATAAATTAATTAAAGATAAGGGAAGAGCGAGTGAGACGAGTTGTCTTCATTTGGGAGCTGCTGTGAATGTCTGCATGAAGCTGCACTCACAGCGAGTGAGAAAACTTAAGTCATGCTCTGCCGAATGGCCATATGTTCTGTGGCCAGGAACACCTTTAATCCTAAGTGCCTATTTAAATGAGCCAGCTTTGAGATGTGTGAAAAAAGGGAATGAAGGAAACAACACCATGATGATACAGGATTTAGCTGGACATGGCTGGGTGGGACCGAATCAAATACAGGAAGTGAGGGAATCAAACTTACAAACTTCCTCTTTAGCTTTCCCTTCCCACGGTTCTGTTTGCCCTCGACCGCAGTCACTGCGCTGAAGTCGGAGCCCATGTCTAGGTGCTCATCAGCTGACATGCTCTTGCGCAGGTAAGCAGCCCGCGCCCGAAAATGGGAGAACGGCGACTGGGATCGTGGACGGGCCTCGGTGCAACCGCTATTCTCTGTCTCATTGTCACCTTCCATGTCATCCTCCAAACGCCAAAGCTCCCCTAGATGAAGACAAAAAGACAAATTGAAAGACAAATTGTCTTCAATTTGTCTTTACTGAAGACAAATAAAGACATGACAGTGGCATTACATGAAGGTAACAATAAGAGGAAGGAGAAGAAAGGAGAAAAAAGACAGGAGAATAAATGAGAGCAGGACCGACTGGACCGTGCGCAATTACTGGAAACTCACTCCACAAATTCTGAGCTATCATCTCTGATTCCTTCCATAAAACATTTCCAGAAAGTAATTTAGCTTCCTTTTAAGGTAAAATACTTTATAACCACAGCATTATTCTCACCATGCCTCCTGAACAGCGTGATTTTGATTTCATATGCTGGACAGAGAGGGCGTTTTTTCTCCAAAGCGCTGACATGATGTCTGAGTTCTCAGAGTCACACCACAGGGATGGATGAGCTCTGTCAGAAACTGGCTCAGCTCCACTAATCAGAGACGACTTCCATCGCTCTGCATTTGACGGACGTCAGACGTCTTGTCGCATCCCGTCTACGGTGTCTGACCAACGGCATTCAAAAAAACGTCTCAGCCGTAAGCTGAGTAAGCAAAATCAGTCATCTTCATCAAGGCATTAACAACGACGGAAGTGAAACGTGCTCATGATTCAAATATAATCTCTACGGGGCTTAAGTTATAGTAGGAAAATAAGCGCGTGGTGTACTTCCCAGCTCCCCATGAATCACAGTATAAGGTTACGAAGGTCAAAGTCCACCTCAGACATTTGTCTGCTGTAAATACTTTTATTAAAACATCAGATAATTGAGTGCAGTATCAGGACCACTGGAGTCAAAACCAGAAAAAAAAACAGCTATTTATATCTTCACCAGTCTATTTGGCTGTGATGCATTTATATGGCTCTGTTCTGGAGAGCAAAATGCGCCTCCTCTTTCTTCCAACTGCACCTCCCCTCACACCCGTGTGCATATGTGGAAAGCTGGAAAGGTGCAGAGAGCAGCAACAAGAGCCCAGCAGAGAACCAAACAGGCATTAATGACGACAGACATGACAGTGCCGGCACAAAGCAGCGAGGCTGCAGTGCAAAAACTCCCTTTTTCAGACAGGAGCATTCCTGAATCTGTTTATGTGATATCTTTACCTTATATTATACAATTTCAGTCTTTAGTTGGGTTTTTTAATGCAAATTTTAGTGATTTTCTTTACTGCAGGATTGTTTCCTATGATTGCATTTGGTTTTTACTGTTTCTTTTATTGTTTATGTGGATGATTTCTTAAGAGCCTGTCTGTAAACCAAAAGTTTCCCAGTAGGGACGATAAATAAAGAAATGAGAAATGAGGTGGCAAGCCACTAAAATATTTTATATAGGCTTTCCTGTCAGGTTTATTAAGTTACAGTCCAGTATATTTATTTTAAAGAAAAAGATATTAGTTATATGCATTAAATGGGCTCCATTTATATTCACACTTTATTAGGTACACCTTACTAGTACCAGGCTGGATCTCCTCTTGTCTTCAGAACTGCCATCAACAAGGTGCTGGAAACATCCTTTTTAATTGCCTCCTTGGGGATAAAGTGTTTTTTAATTTGAATGTCCTCAGACATGATGGCATCACATAGCTGCTGCAGATTTGTTAAATGCACTTCCACAATGTGAATCTCCTGTTCCACCACATCCCAAAGGTGCTCGACTGGACTGAGATCTGATGACTGTGGAGGCCATTTGAGTACAGTGAACTCAGCAGAAGTCCACACCGGGTGGTCTTCTGCTGCTATACACCATCTGCTTCAAGCTTTAATGCATCGTGGATTCAGAGATGCTCTTCTGCATACCTTGGTTGTAAGCAGTGGGGGGGGGGGTTAGCTTCTCTGGCACCAATAAGGCATTTTCAAACTGCTTCTCACTGGATATTTTCTCTCTTGTGTGTTGTGTGGGAAAATCCCAGCAGATTTTGAAATACTCAAACCAGCCCGTCGGGCACCAATAACCATGCCATGTTACAAGTCACTCAAATCACCTTTCTTCTCCATTTTGATGAAGTTTGAACTTCATCAAGTCACCTTGACCATGTCTACATGCCAAAATGCACCGAGTTGATTGCCTGATTAGTTATTTGCATTAATGGGCAGTTGAACTGATGCACGGAACATTTCCTATTGGCTATACAAATTTATGTAGCACTTAACTGTATATATACAGTGGCTCAAGTGCAGTGGTTTCTACATTTGCATAACAATTGAAAGATCCCCAGTTTGATCCTGGGAGGATCAAAGAAGAGCACACTGCTGTGGACACATGTGGAGATACCTGCTGCGGTGACAGCTTGTGAATAAGTGAGATGCTAAAAAGTAATTTTTCTGTTATTTATTTATTTTTATTTTTTGGTACACATATAGCTCTTTTTCCCCTCACGCACTGGGGCTCAAACCTCTGCAGGCACCCCGCTCTACCTCCCGAGCCACAGCTGCTGTGATTCATTATTCATTATATCCATTATTAAGAGAGTAAAACTGCAGCTCTTTTGGCAGTGAGTGTTTTTGTGTGAGCTTATGAATGATCTCCAGAGTGTGAAATATAACCTCCGTATCAGTTCCACAGTCTGAGCCGCAGCCAAAGCCGGGCCAAATAATAAAAGCAACAAAACGACTGAGCTTTGAGGCGGCCTCGTCCCAAATACAGGATGTTGCTTAAATCCACAAACCGAATGTAGCTGGATTATTAAACAACTTGGATTTTTAGAAAAAGTTGTCTGCATACCAGAGACATAAACAGAGGTAGAGAGAGAAAGAGAGAGGGAGGCAGCATCATGGTCGATGACAGTGGTCGCTAGGCAACAAGCAGCCACGTGAGACCAAACTCTCTCTCAATTTGATATTTTCAACAGAGCAGGAGCTGTGGCAGAAAAAAAAAATAGGCAGTGAGACAGACACCAACACGCCATCAGACCCAGATAATTAGTCTAGATGTAAAAGGACATAAGATGGAAGCACTTGGACTAAATCAACCAATCACTGACAGAGAGCTGAGTTATTAGACGTAGTAAAGGAGAAGATTTATCGGATCAGAGCAGCGAGGGCTCGGGATTCACTCGATGCTACTCGGCCAAAGTGGGTTAGTGATGACATTCACATAGTTCAAACTGCAGGCAAAATAGGACAGAGAAATGCAAGAGGGAGGAAGAGAGAAGCAGGGATGCTGGAAGTCTCTTTCAGAGACAATGGATTTACTTCTGCCATGCTCGCGTTATTCACTTTAGTTATGAATTTTAACCAATAAACTCTCTTACTGTTTTAAATGTAGTTTATTACTGAACCTAAACATCTAAGTAACTTTACTTTAATACATTTGTAAAAAAACAAAAAACTGTTATATACCACCATAGATGGAAGTGGTGATATTATCCTTATTTAAAGCTCTAGATTTGTATTCTTCGGGCGCACTAGAGTGGCTTTTACATGATTCACAGCTCAAAATAATCCTCACACAGCCCCTCAGTTCCCTCTTTCTGAAACAGCACATTTAATCTCTGTCACTCTTCCTATTACACTACTTCACCAGTTACAGAAATTGTAACTCTCTATATATGTATAACTCTATATATTAAGTCTCCTTAATTTTAGTAGTTCACTTATAATATAAATAGTAAAAAACATCAGTAGGTTAAAGCAGTATATGCTGTTCACAGTTTTTACGTGAAAAACCATGAAGTTAAAAATAGAGCAACAGACTGCAATTACTCAAGCGGACCAGCAATGAACTGAAGAAACACCTGTGAGTCAAGGCTCAGGGCGCAGCCGAGCAGTCTCGCACAGGAGCTGGTGTTAACTAAAGTTGCCGCCTCTCTTTAGTCGTCCACGAAGTGTGCAGATCAGCTGTGGACTCAGTAAACTAGAAAGAAGAGAGCACTGGCATGAGGTTGTTTTTTTTTTTACAGTGTTATACTGTAAATTATTTTGAACACAATGTGAATTTCTCATTTTTAATAATCACGGTCAAATCCAGTTTATTGTGACAACACCAGTTGCTTGTATGTAGAAGATTTGAACAGCAGATGGGTGGGTCTGCCGTACTCGCAACTAAGGCTGTGTGCCTGAGATGAAAATAATAATCATATCAGTTCTCAATGAAATCACACAGAGCCAAAAGTAGAAAACAGCTGTCCGCTTATTTTAGTATATACACCTATGGTATCAATTTGAAACTCCTACGTTGGCTCGTTCTCGAGTTATCCCATTAAGTTGCAATATACTTGACCTCTCAGGGCCACCGTAGAATAGTCTGGCCTCAACAACAGTGGCTCACAGGAGATGAGAAGTATGGAAATGCTGACATAATCGCTAACAGAACCTTGTTCAGTATTTTCTTCTACACCATAACAAATATAATTCGCACAGCTTTCAATGAAATATTATGATATCATTTTGAGCCTACATCTCAAACAGTAGGTCCACCTTAACATAAATCAATCATGATTTGGGTGTTTAGGAATAAAAGCAGTCAGAAAGGTTTACTTTCAGGTTGCTTGATCTTATTATTTTTTATAATTTTCTATACACGTGTATCATGTGAGGTCCCATTCACATTGATTAAAATTTGTACCAGCACTGACTGCAGAGCCGGGAGACAGCGAAAGAAGAAGTGTGTTGGCAGAGAGAGAAGCCAATCAAGAAGGCGGGTGGGGGATAAAGCCCTTGCTGTATCAGCATCTCAACCCTTTAAGCCCTCTCAAGGCTTTACAATGTAAGCAGCTGTTTTAGCTCATTTCAAAGTTTTTACCACCTATGTTGCTGCCTGCGTCTCTGCCAATCCAGTGAGACTGACTGACTTCAAGAGAAACCCTTTTTTAAAAAAATTTTATTTAGGTCTTCCTCTCTGATGCTGGCTGCGTCTTTTTTTGGAGTTACATACTTCTTTTCTCTCAAATGAGTGCAGAGTGCAGTTTCAGGAAGAGCTCCTGTGCAGATTTCTCTTGTATTAAACATCACAAGCGAGAATGATAACGCGGTATTTTCCGCCTTAATCCAACATTTGAAATGTGCCAGAAGTCATCTCTTCTCTGAGAGCTTCATGCTGTCAAGCTGAGTGACATCAGTCAGCAGTGACAGTGAATGTGTATGTCTATCAATACGTGTGAATGAGGAGACAAGCGTTAGGATGTCTAGCCTTGATCTTTAGCTTTGAGCTCTGGTGTGATGGTGCTTGGCTTGTTCAGGGTTGAAGGGAAGATTAGTTTCCAAATCAGGCACTCTGAAAAAGTATCAGAGCTGCTTGAAGAAATTATAAATGCATTCCCTACATAGCACAAGCACAGATTTCATAAGAAATATTTTAAATTGGCCACAATGTTTAGTTTTGTCTTTACAGATAATCAAAGGTTTGCGTTAATTCACTCGCATTCAATCGAAATTTCCCCGATTCATTTCTCTCCTGCCATCAGTTTCAGATGTCTGCTATTGTGGTGTTTCTATAGAAGAGCTCTTTTTGATCTATACAAATCAAAGCCCAACTGTGAGGGGCTTTCTTTCACATAAAATCCCTGCCACCTATAAATGTTTTCATCCTCAAAAAACACCCTCATTTGTCTTTAAGATGAAAGCCATCGCTGTCAGCGGGCTTACACCTTCAGAATTCTCCATGACAGTTTCCCCTCTCCTGTGAGGGAGTGGCGTTTGATTCCTACACAAGAGGAGGGGAGAGGAAACAGTGAAAGGATATACACTGTTTTCTCTTGTACATGCAACTGCTGAGACAGATGGCTGCTGGGCGCTCTCAGCCAAGTGAAGCATAAGACAGAATATCACAGAAGCAATGCAGGTGTGGGCATTTGAAAGGAAATAAGAAGACTTTAGCTTAAGCTTTTACTGCCCTTTAAACTCTTGTATCGCCGCCACAAGATCCTTTTCAAATAACTAACCATTTGAGTTGCGCTCAGGTCAGAGACTGCCATTTCATGATGAAAAATGAAAGACAGAGCAAAGTTCACCAAGAAAAAAAGAGCATTTCTAGGTTAATACCCTTCTATAAACCCAAGTGGCAAATTTCAAACAGGGTGCCTTTACACTTGCTGAGTATCTGAAAGCTGCTTTGCAACCCACCTCCGCCACACTTCCTCCTTTTCATGCTGTTCCTTACTTTATCCATGCCCAGTCTGTTTTGAGCAGGGGTCTTGCTGCTGCTGCTTTCCCCACCTCCATAGATACACCATAGACGGGTGGGGGAGGTCCCACCACAGGGTCAATTTGCCCTCAAATTACTGCAGATTGAAATAATAACCATCTTTTTTCAGACAAAAGTGGTCATGATTTGACCACAAAGAGGTTAAGAGCATCACAATATCAAGCGACTTCTAACAAGTCGCTTGATATTGTTTCTCCAAACGCTGTTGGCTGATAAAAAAAATAAGCTAGCTGTGTGGTGCTAGCTTCCATTTCGTCTTTACCTGCAGGTGGCAAAGTGCAGGCCTTTGAGTGGCTGGTGGCAACTGGAGGACTCCTCATGCGCGGAGGACTCCCGCCAATGAGATCAGAGTGGTGGACCCTGGAGACCGTTGGAGACTGGGGGATGCTGGGGAGGGTACGCGACTTAGCCAGTATAGGTCTCTGTAGCTTCCTTTCCAGCGACCTGCATGGACAGCATAAATGGTCAATTGCACGGATCGTTACAATACTGCAGCCAAATCCAACATCAGCACAAACACTGACTCAGGCACATACTGGTAAATAAATAGAACTTACTGTTAATGAGCAACAAAAGCATCTTTGCCAATCAATACCTAAATTGCTTCCACCTCAGTATAATCAAACCGAAGGTCATTTGGAACACTCGAACAGTAGATCAATAGTGGACTGAACACTGTCCAACGGGACGCAAATCAATGGCTACAATCACAAGATCGGCTTAACAAATTGGTAAAAAGCACACATCCAGTCTTACTTGTGTCTTTTTTTATGTTAATATTTTCTCACAGGAGACTGTTTTCCTTGTGCTCTCACAGCCATGCTGCGTTAGACTGCAACAGATGATTGATATTACATACAAATCCTCTCCTAAACATTTGTGTCTCATTTATACTAGAGACTAAGAATCTGAAAACAACAAACTCAACAATACTGACTCAGTGCAGTGAGTCCACCTCCAACGCCACTTCCGATCAGCTTGATGTGCTGAGATTTAATGAAACGTGGCCGGCATAGCAGACATCAGTCAGCCTGGTGGAGTTGGAAGACATCTGACCTCCAGACTTTTGCGTGACAAGCCTGGGTACTAAACACATGATCCCCAGCTGAAAATGAGTTGAAGACATGCGAGCTGAATTCTCAGAGGCTGATTCGTCCTCAAAGCTTCAGGGGCAAGTTTTTATCTGTGATTAAATGTGTGTTTTGTTTTAATATATACACAAATGTACACACATATATATATATATATGTATATAATTTTTGAAGATGAAACAAGACCACCACTTGCAGATTTGGACAACAAAACAAGCTCTTAAATTTCATAAGCCGGCATAATGGTGTGTCATTGCACCGGCATATGCCTTAGAGAGCAAGTGTGCCTTCACGCAAATTCCAAACCTCTCTGTCTTTTTGGGTGTTTTCCATTTTTCCTCTCTCATATGCTGCGCGGTCCTGTTTGTTTCATTGTGATTTGTCAGCCCTATAACCCAGATTACTTTCCGAAAACTAGCAACAGTTCCACATTTCGACTATTACAATTGCAGTTTCACAATCAATTATAAGGTTTGAGGCAGAAATTAACTTTACCAATTTGTTGGGAAATAAACACGAGAGTTAAATGTTGCAGTACTGTGCAAAAGTCTTGAGTGAACCCTCATCCTTTTGTATTTTAATTCTAAAGAGCCAGACTTTCATTGTCATTTTTTAAGTGTTCTTGAGCCATAGTTCTCCAGGCTTTGTACCTGACCATTTTCAGAAGAATCTATTTTTTGTTTGTTAAGCCACTTAATACTTGCCTATGAATAATTCAAGAATTAATAAGGCACCTAACTCAAGGGCTGAGACAGTATTGTGTCTACACATAACAGACACCTTGGCAAAAAACCCATTTAAAAATATATCTTCAAGCACTTTGTTACTAGCAGCCTGTTGCAAAAACAAATTATTTATTCCCATTTCTTTAGTTGAATCTATGAAAAGATATGAAAAGAAAAGATAACACAGTTTGGCAGGCATTAAATATTTTTGCACCAACAAGGACATCAAATTGCCATATTTCAGTATGTTGTGCACTGTGTCCTTAAAACAACTGAAGAAACTGAAACCATGCAATACCATCTGAAAAGCATCTGATTCACAACAACCTTTTTCAGCATGGCAATACTCCCAAACACACTGACAATACAGTAAAAACATGTCTGCTTAGAAAAACGCAATGCAACACAATCAGTCATGGATTGGCCTCCCCAGAGCCCGAAACTCAATATTATTAAAGAAGAGCTTGAAATGTCCTTACTGAAGACTACTTAAAGAAATGACAAACCCTAATAGGGTTCAGTGTTTAAAAATGAAGGCGGTCATACCAAATATTGACTCTCGAGCTCAATAGAATTGTACAAACTCTGTGTTTGGCTTATATACTGTATACGTTTGCACTTTTCAGTGAATCGCTGCACCTTGCACTTGCACTCCCCATTCCTTCCCTCCCCATCCCCAACTGCCTCCCTCTTCCCACTCCATCACAACCACCCACACATGAAGGGCCTTGGGGTGCAGGTGTGTCACTGAGGTTCAGGGGAGGCATTCCTCCTCTGTCCTCTTTTGGCCACATGTGCCTCAATTTTATTCCGCAACCTAGACATCCACATTACTCTCATAGTCTTATAGTCTCATAACACAAACATAAAGGGCTTTGGGGGTGGGCACAATATACGACGTCCAGAGTACAGTTTGTATATCCAACCTAACCTCTGGCGCCGTTGCCCACCTCTCAATTTTAAATGCATGTAGACATTGAGGGTTCTCGGGAGGGGCTGTGCTGACACCTACTGCTTTCTGGCAGGAAGCACCATGCCCTCCCGTGTTTTAAATGCACTTTAGAACAGCACGCAGCAACACGATATATGAGCGGGCAGAGTGAGGTATGGGGTCTTCACACCCCCATTCTCTGTACACCATCGGGGCAGGGGGCTGGGAGGAGTTGGCAGTCTGGTCGGGGTCTCTGTTTGTCTCCACATTGGGCGAGTGCTGAGTATTTGTATTTGTGTGCATGAGGGTGGGAATGTATGCTTGTGTCTGTGTGTGCCAGTCTGTCTATGTCTATGTGTCAGGTCGAGTCTCCACCTCTGCCACTCTGGGAACATCTCTGCATCTC
>VUQG01020634.1:12791-24839 GCA_015106755.1 Etia nguti | reverse complement strand
ATCGTCATGACCTAATTAAGCCTAAAGAATAGATGTTAATTGGAAAAAGAAAACTGTACTCTACAGAACAACGAAAACATCTTATCCCTTTATTGCAAACATGAACGCCTTTATGCTGTTGTTGTGTGATTATTTGCTTCTTTTTTTTTTTCAAACGCAGATATACAATGCCCCACGTACGAGCTTTTAGCTGTGCAGCAGTCGTAGTAATGGGGTGTTTGGCAGAAGAGGGCCAGATAAGGAAAGTGAAGAAGAATCTGGTGGGCCTACATGGTTAGTTGGATGTACTTAGTATAGCCTATATGTCAGGAAAAGACAGTACAGAGTATCTCTGCACATGCATCATGCATATAAGCTAAAAACAGTACACCCTTGTGCCGTTACACACACATACACACACACTTTCTCCTTGTAATGTATTAGATGCTGAATCCTTCTGATACATTGCTGCAGGCGGAATCTTTCATCTTTCCCTCTTTCCTCATTCAGTCGACTTCGTGTGCGGAGACTTTTAAATTGTCAAGGCTGAAATTTAATTATTTAATCCCTCGTGATCGATCATTAGTTAAAACACTCGATCTACAAACCCTGCAAGCCCCCCCCCAAACACCCACTCTTCATCACTACCCCTCCAAACCACCCATTAAGATCAAGACAGCACTTTACAGATAGGGGGAGGGGAGGAACACTTTTCATTCACAAAAAACAATAAACATTTTCAATTCCCCACAAGCAGTTTCCATTTAATTCAAAAAAACAAACAAACAAATAAATAAATGTGTAAATAAACATTGCTGCTGTGTGGGATGAGTGTTGGGTGTAAGTGTGGGCGTGTGTATGTGTGTGTGTGTGTTGGCGATGTATTGGGGGCGTCTTTGTTGCGACTCATAGTCCAGATGGATGACTTGTACAGGGGAGTGTATTTATTTTGCGGTGAGGGGACATCAGGAGATTTGTTATTCCCTGGCGTTGCCGAGTTTTTCACATTGCTCCACATCCCGGGGACCATATTTCATCCCCACACCCACAATCCCCAAACAGATTTATTTACAGGCTCTCTTCCTGTACATATACACCCCCCCAACACATGCATACTTACTCCTACACACACACACACATACTCATGCATATATGCTACAAACACCAAACGTACTCAAGCACTGCAAACCACAAACACACCTTATCTGATATCAAATGTATGAGCACACACGCTACAAACACTTTTTCATTTTTTTTCTTTTGTTTTGTTTTTTTGTTGTTTACAGCAGTATTCTCACTGTGAGTTTTGAATCAGGCTGTTTAACAATATTGCCATTTTACCATTCAGCATAGGTCCACAGTCTCTTCATGATGGGGTGTAATTGCTCCCATATATTCAACAAAGTGAGGGCTCTTTCTCCACCTGAGGAAAAGACAGAATAAGCAACCAGATAAGATGCATCTTGGGAAGATTAGTTATAAATACAAAATAATAATTATTATAAATATGCCTAATAAACTAGGCCAGAAACCAGCTTAATAAATGCATCTACTTCATAAGAGGTTCTCTAAAATAAAGTTTAGCATTGTAGCAGCCTGCTTGTGCCTCTGATTCTAATGTGGCAGTGTGGTGCTCATTATTAATTATGCCTATTAAAGTGAATCTCCACCAGCACAGCCAGACTTAAGTACCAGAGTAAAGGTTCACTGGCTTTGTAGGGAACTCCCAATGCTCAAAATCAGTGGGAATTCTGCACCTTTACAACTCTAGAGGCCGGTATCTGCTGCTACTGATTTACATCGGGAGTCGGAAAATGCAGGTAAAAACTAAATGAGCAGCAACTTTTTTTTTTCCATCCTTGCCTTTGGTCTTCTAAAAACAAGTAGCCATCGGGGCTGGGGGCTGACAGCTTCCCTTAAAAAGAAAAAGAGAAAATGAGACAGAGAAAAAGGGAGAAAGCAATGACAATGAAAGATTAAGAGAAATGAAGAGGTAAGGAACAAAGAGCACAAACAAAGAATATAATGCTCAAACGAAAACCATTCCTCACCCCCCCTGCAAAAGGGAACCCAATGCTTCAGTCTCTTAATAAAGGGGGTTTGTGGGGGTGGAGGGGGATGGATATGGTGAAATGCCAGGCACTCTGCGTACAAATGAATAACCTGGGGATATGTGTATGTGAATGCGGGTGTGTGTCTATGTGTGCAAGTGTGTGTGTGTGTGTGTGTCAGCGCAGGAAGGTGGAGGATGTTAGGGGTTCCTCGGCCCTGGGTCTCTCCCTATCTCTGTGAGTAATGATTCAGACTGCCAGTGTGATGGTGTAGTCCCATCTATAACCATTTCCACACAACGACACATATAAAACAAACACACATACACACGCATGCACGCAGGCACGCATGCACACAAAAAAGAACATTAGTCAGACAGGAAACGGGGCAGGTGGATGGACACGGCAGCAGGCTGGGTTCATCCATTCAGTCCTGAAACAGACGTGCTGTAAACACACAGGGAGAGTTTTAGGTGAAAGCAGACACTGACCCACCGGCAGCCGCGCTGACAGCTTCACTAGGCTCACGCAAGAATATTATGTTATATTTTCACATATATACTACATGCACACACAGTTTGTTTCTTTCACTGCTGAGCCAGCACATTCTGATAAGAACCTAAAAACAGCTGAGCTGATTAGGAACTATCTACATGAATGTAATTGTACTTTAATGCAAAAATAAAAGTGCAGTGCTGAGAGCCTAAATATCATCCTTTAATATCTGGTCAGCACAAAAAAAAAAATTAGACATCACTGTAGAGATCCTTTCCTAACATGTCTCCACTCTAAGTGATTATGGAGAACAGCCACAGTCATTTCTTTTAACCTAATGATATATTCTGAAGTACAGCTTAATGTAAGTCCAGCTCCCTTTTTGTTTCCCCAGACAGTCTTTTCTTGCTGCGATTCACAGGAAGCATACAGCATAGGGGAAGTTTGTTTTGTTTAATTCAGACAACCGAAGTCTGAACTCATTTTGACGAAGAGGTAGGTGTAAGATAAGAATGGCAAAATGCACATTTTATCATTCGTATCTAAAATCGAATGCATTAAGACTGGATCTCCCATCTTAGCCAGGAAAGAAACATATAATGTTTCAGTTTACATAAAACATAATCTTATTTAGAAGCTGCTGAATATGAAAATAAAGAGAAGAAATATATGCTTTTTTAGCATCCGACTAGATAAACATGTTAGTGTGGGCTGTCTTTCTGCAAACAGTTCAGCCAGTAAATAAAACAACCATTACATTACGTGATGGAAGCGAACGTGGCTGTCCTGCGGGTTTAGAGTAGGTCGGGGTGTGGTCCAGTGGTCAGGGAAATGGCCGGATGACCTGAAGTGTGCTGAGTCATGTCCCAGGTGAGGGATAGAGCTGCCTCCACTGGGCTCCGGGACGTGCACTTAACCTGCAGTAATTACTGGAAACAACACTAAGAACATGGCAACATGGAAGTCGTGGAAGTGGCTCTAAGATTTCAAATTACTCTGAGCCTCCTGAGGAATGCTGCGGGGAGACATAGCAGGACTGTAATGTGGATAGTCGAGCTGGTTTTCTTAACATGCCTGGGCTATATCAGACAAGAGTTTGTGACTCTCAAACAAAGAACAATAAGAAGCTTTTTTCAAAACTCATTTTTATGCATAAAATCTCTAAATCAAAGCCATTTATAACATACATTTTAACTTCCATTAGCAGTCATCACAACTGTATGAATAGTGGCCTCAAAAACTAAACACACAAAAACGATCAACGCTGATTGGAACGGCAGTAAAAAGGAGGAGGAGATGACTGAATCAGTAAACAAAAAGCAAAACAGATATGGATGGAGATAAAGGAGAGTAGAAGAAGAAGAAGTAGGTAAAAGAAATAAGAGCAGAACGAGTGGGGGAAAAGAGGAAAATTGGCACAGAGACAGAAAGAGAGAAGGACCCTGTGAATGAGACCCAAATGGCTGCTAAAAATCATTAATCTTGTGAGGATCTGTGTCAGCGAACGGCGGCGACACAAAGAGCACTCGGAGCAGCAAGGAGAGCAGCTCAGTGACCCGAGCCCAATTGGCTGAGAAAGGCCCACCAGGCTTTAATAGACTTTTGCTGATCCGACACTTGTTTGCTGGGAGCCACAAAGAGGCGATTGCAGGGGCTGACGGGGGCCTGCAGGCCCGGGGGCTCCCCTTCTGGTCCATGATAAATGACCCAGGGTGGGCAGGGCCAGGGCCAGGGCCAGAGGAGAGGGGTGAGAGAGCTGAGAGGTAAGGAGGTCACCCGGCCAGGGAGGGTGGACAGAGAAGGAGAGAAGAAGACTAAAAGGGTATAAGAAGGAGTATAAAGTATAGATGTTTGATAAGAGCAGCGTCTTTCGATCCATGGAGGATGACAACATGTCTGGAGATTATTACTAACAGGGACAGTGCTGTCCAAGAACATCCTGATGGGAGTTGAGAGAGAAAAAAAAGAATAGATGAATGGTTGGGTTAGAGGAGGAGTCTGTGGCACTGAGAAAAATAAAAACGCCAGTTCGGCTCTAATCCCTAAAAATACCTGGTGTGGCGCACACCCACCTCCCTATCAATCATGCCCACACACTCAAACATGGCCAAAACAATATGACCTGGGGTCTGCTGGCTCCTGTGTGCAGCTTTTTTCACGTGCAGATAATCAGAACAAACTAAGTCTGCTCATAAACATTTATGCTTTACACACTTGACAGGAAGATAAAGTCTTCTAAGATATTATAAAGAGACGTTTGAGGGCTATTAAATCCCTCTCTTTACTCTTAGCTTAATAACATGCCGGTGTTGTGTATAGTCTCTGCTACATGACGCATATTTTCCAGAATATATGAAGTGGAGGTTTAATGTAAGCCAGTGATAAGCTCTGACAGCTCCATATGCAGACAATTAGAAAAGGCCAAAGAAGCCAGTGGATGTTCCTCAGCACTGACATGTTAAAGTCTGACATTCAGGAACAACACAAAAGTTTTAAAAAAGAAACTGCTTATGTACACCTAGAAGCATACATCAATTAATTCCAAGAAAAATATTTAACTTTTTTACTCATAATTATTGTAATTATGTTTTCAGTACATGCGGTATCTTTAGAATTACAGTAGCCAGTTATTGGCTAAGAAAATACAGATGTAAATTGCAGTTATGACCTGAGAATATGGTCTTTAATTATGTCCTGCCTGCACTATGATAGTCGGTTCTTGTGGTGTCGCCTGCATTCTGTGGTCACACAGCCACCAGTTTATGACAAAACCCAATATCATGCATATGCCTCAGCAATAAGCCAACTGGAAGGAAGCCAAACTATTGTACATAGCATTGCAATTTACATTAATGAAATGACCACAGCAAAAGGCAGATTTATTGTTCTTTTTCTTCTGGGATTAAGCCAGTACAGTGCATACTGACATTTATTTCTTGTTATATTTACTACATGTCAATCAGAGACATCTAATCTCAGAAAAGGCCTACAATTATGTCTTGGCCTCCCCATCATATTTTTATATCCTCTCTGTTGCTCTGCCATATCCAAAAAAGCAAAGCAAATAACTTCAGTTTTGAAGTTGGAGCTGTCTGCATGGGGTTAGTGCCAAAAAGAGACTGCATGTCACTGATGATACACATCAAACTATTAGCAATGAGTAAATGCGCCACCAGAGGCGCCCTGTCACAAGAAATAAACCTTAATTTCCCTCGCAAACACAACTACCCTTTTAACGTGTAAATAACGAGAGTGCAAGCGCTGTGATAACACTGCCGAAGAATTATGACCGTAAAACGCGGGCTTACGCACGAGGAAGACGGCACACAGGGTGGACTTTTAAAGACAACATTTGATGTCCACCGTTAAATCGATTCTTTTTCATATTAATGAGACTGCATGAATTTGCACTTATCTCACCTCTTGCCGTTTCCCCGAAAGTGTCTTCAGTCAATTATCCCTGATGGGAATGTTACTCTTCTTCAGAGGCTGGCCTCTGCCTGTTTACACAGACGACACGTCTTAATAATACATGTTTTCACGGAGATAATCGATCAGTCTGGAGTAAACAAGAATGCCTGAGTAACTCTCACCTTGTAAACGGAAGATGTAGATTACTGATGCAAAAGGACGACTGAGTGTATAATCAAACTTAAATTTTAGAGACGGATTTGCTGGTGTTATTACTATTTTACGCCGAAACCCATCACGTTAATGATGGGATCACCTGTTTATACTGCGATTCCGCCTGTTAAATGCATTATGCACTTTTAGTAATGAAGTGCATTTCAAATGTTTCAGCTATAAAATATTGATAATTAATCATGAATTAGTTAATTCGTCACACAAAAACGAACATGCATTCTTGTCAAACTCACAGCGACTCTTTTTCTGATATTCATTCTGCAAAACTACAAAAATACAACTTAAATTAAACGCAGGGTGATTGTTGCATTGACAAAAAGCTACAAAGTTTGTTTTACATTTGCGTATATTACATCTCAAAGAAAACATTTTAAGTCAGTTACTGCGCAATGAAGGCGTGTTTCAGAGGCTGGAGCCGGGTCTGCACGTCTCCGCTGCGTGTCTCTTTTCTCCCTCCTGCATCAAAACGCATCAAAGCAGCACTTCCGAAAGCACCGTCTCCCCTTCTCCATCCCTCACCCTCCCCGTCGCGGGCCTTCCAGCTCGGCTACCTCCCCTTTTTTTCTGTAACACTTCCAGCAACTTTCGAGGAGACCGTAAAAGTTTACGCGCGCCAGATAGCAAAAATATGCTCAAATAAAACCAAATGTTTACCTTAGAGTTAAACAGAGAAGCTGATTCTGATTCTAAAAGAAAGAAAAAAAATGTGTTCCTTATAATCACTCTGTCTTTCCATACAGATCGAGTTTGAGTTGAGATCCAACGGGTTTTGGCAGTACAGCCTGGCCACCGGAGCGCAGATGCGCATGTATGGATAGGTCCTGAAGTAGAATAGAAATCCATATTTGTGAGGCGAATCATGTATCTTCCTATGGACAGACCACGGGCCTCCTGTGTGAAACCAGCGGGCCTGCTGCAGGTGTGAGATGTGAGCTGTGGGAAGCTGTGCAGCCTCTGCAGCCTCCATGCGTCAACTGTTAAATGTAACATTTTAAAGGTGATTTTATTTCTGTTATTCATTCCTAAAATCCGTAGGATGGGACTCTCATTAGGGGCGAATAAGCAAGCATCAACACTTTTTTTCGCTGTCCATAAGCACACGGATCACTTAATAGATCATTAACCACCGATATGCTGCTGACATGGACGCTTTTTTACATCTCGTCTCTCCATTACAGCCCGTTATTACCGAAGGGGGAAAGCCGCCGCCAGGCCTGCCTGGATCTATTAGACGGTGGACTCGGGTTATATTAGAGAGCATTACAACCTAATGGGGCTGCCGCCGGGTCGGCCTCGCCGGGAAGAAGTTTTAAGTTGGCTGTGCTCGGCACGGCACGACTCGCTCAGGGCGCAATTCAAGGTGGAGCTGAGGATTTAGAAGCTCGCCTGCAGGTGCAGGGAATTAACAGAGCACGATTGTAACTGGAATACTACCTGTATGTTTTTATATCTTGTGCTCGGGAAAGGGAATGCCTAGAATTTGAAGTTGACTGCAGCAGTATGTGGTTATCAGGCACTTTGAGCCTGAAAATAAAAAGTGGGTAGCGTGTGAGTTGGCTTGAGATGTTATAAAGATTCCGGATAATTGTGCATTATCGCTCGATAAAAGCTAAAATAAGGAATAAACAGGATCCAGAGTCGCTGTAAAGTGCACTGTAAAGTGCATTTTTCTTGGATCAATAAATCCCGTTATTACAATGTGCCTTTTGTTCAAAATAATAAAGACATAAGCCTGTGATGACTGATGATTATAATAATAATAATAATAATAATAATAATAATAATAATAATAATAATAATAATAATTCGCGTGTTTGGCTAAAAGCTTCCTCTTTTATCATCAATTTTTCAGGGGACTATATCAATCAACTTTTAGCCTTAAGTTCAAGACTATTTTCAAAGACATAATAAAACAAACATAAACTACATCACATCGTGTTATTATGGGTTGTTAAATATGAGGGTGATTTATGACAGAAGTTTAATTCAGAGTTCATCTATTGATACACTGCTACAGCTCAAAACGGATTAAGAATTTAAACTAAACAAATAAGCCCTTCATTATCGGATCTCATCTTTGGCAGCCTCCTCTTACATTCAGCCTGATCAATACGCTTGGTCGCGGCTGTGCTCAACCGTGGATATGAGGTGGAAACGAAATGATAATCCAATCGATCCTACAAACGGACTCATTTACAAGCAGTTTTCTTTTTGCAGGGAAGCGAGACATTTGCTCACACTCCCCCCCCCCCCCTCCCCCCTCCCCCCCCCCCCCCCCCCCCCTTTTCTTTTTCTGTTTTTAGCAGACAATTAAAATAAAGACCAGATCAATGACGCTTGCATACATCCAGGGAAGATCTGACCCTATTTTGGCCAAACTACCTGTTAGAAAGTGAGAGTGTTAAAAATACACGCGTGACAGCGAGCTTGTCGGAGACTCGCGTGACAGAAATGAATTGTTGTCAGTCATAATTGTAGGATGTGACCTTTGAAAGGAGCAATTAGCGCGGAGATGACGATCCAAACGCAAATTAAAGGGAAATCTATAGCAGAAGCGTCATCCACAGCCTCGTCGGTTCGTGCGTTGCCCACGCAGGGGCAGCCTTGAGCCTGTTTTCTGGCGAATCCCATACTGCCCGGTGTAACACAAACGGTGCGAGTAACAGAGTCTGAACAAAGTCAGCTTTGCTTTTACCAAACAGAAAGATATTTAATCCATACATTTCATTACATAAAATACTACAGTGGTATGTTTTTCATTTGTTTAAACAATAAATTGGGTTTAAAAAAATCCATAAGTTTAAGTGCACCAGTATTGTCGCCAGTGAGAAGCAGATCTACATGTAAACTATGAGACTTTATTGCCGTTCTTCTCTATAATAAACATTAAAATGACGTCTTTTAGCTGCAGCATTAATATAATCATTATACAGTAAACCGCCTGTGTGTGTAATTGTATGTGGCAAAAAATAGTCACGATTTAACTTTTAAGGTCCCTTAGAAACTCATAACTGTGTTCTAACCTTGTGTTATCACCATGCTGTGTAATACAGGCCTGTATGTGACTGGTTATCTTTTGAGTTTTTGAAAGTTATAGACATGCAGCAAATAAACATAAACAAGACAACATAAGAAAATGATTGTTCTTGATCTCATTTTCAAGACAAATGAAGTTGTGTCTTGAACTATAATGCAGAAGCAGTACCTTATTGTGGTAAGTCCAATTTGTATTGTGCATCTGGAAACATCTGGAACAACTGTTAGAACTACCTCAGAAATCTGCCTTAAATCCAACGTTTGGTGTCATTCTAAGAGAGTGTTGGGCCATAAAGTGGCAACTCTTTCACGTTCGTCTCATTTGAGACCGGGAATTGTGACATGACTGAAGACGAGGAGCAGCGCCTCACATCGAAGGCATTTCACTCCGCCACTTTCCTCCGTTCTTCTGATTTTAGGGAAGTCGGTCAGCTGACTGTAGGTGTCAAGACTGGATCAAGCGCCCTCCTCTCCTCCTTCTCTTCCTCTGTTTGAGCTCAGAGTCCGCTCCTATTGGAGAACTGAGTGCTACCGAGCTCGACGTCACCAGGCGATATTAGTATAAAGCGCCAGGCTGGCTTCAAGCGCAGTCTGCTGGATACCAGAGAGTGGAGAGAGTGAGAGAGGCGAGCCTTTAAACCTCTGCGGTGCAGAGCTGGAAAAGCTGCTTCTCAGCGAAAATCAGACGCCCTATTTACACCGCTTACTCGCTCCTTTTATTTTCCTGGGGAAAAAAGGGACTTACAACCAAGAAATTCCAACGAGGACTGGTGCCCGTCTCAGCGAATTAACGTGGTATTTCTTTTATTATTATTATTTATGTTTTTTTCTTGTAAATGCACTTCTGCTGAAGGGACTCGGGTTTTACTTTTGCACTGAGACGCACAGCTTTCTACCTCCCGCCTGGTCTCTCTGCCAGATTATCCCAGCAGAAGTAGGCTATATGACGCAAACCGTGTGCAGAGCATTAGTCTGAAAGTTTTCCTCCACGACTTTTTTTTTCTCTTTTTTTTCCCCTTTTTTTTCCACCAACCACACGCTGTTTCATGCTACAGCAAGTCAGTGCACAGCGGTGGAGGAGCCAAAAGAACTATTGCATGAAACAAGAAAGGAGAGAAGAGACGCTGATTAATAAGTCAGTTTTTGCGACGCTCGCCAACACTTTTGCATATCTGCAAAAGAGTCGCGACAACAACATGAGCGCAGAGCTGAGCATGGGGCCGGAGCTGCCCAGCAGCCCTCTGGCTCTGGAATATGTGAACGATTTTGACCTGATGAAGTTTGACGTGAAGAAGGAAGGCCTGGCCGGGCTGGATCGCAACGGGGTGCGCCAGTGCAACCGTCTCCAACCCCAAGGCTCTGTGTCTTCCACCCCTATCAGTACACCCTGCAGCTCGGTGCCCTCCTCACCCAGCTTCAGCCCCACAGAGCAGAAAAACCACCTAGAGGAGCTGTACTGGATGCCGAACAACGGGTACCACCAGCAGATAGACCCGCAGACGCTAAGCCTGACCCCGGAGGACGCAGTGGAGGCCCTGATTGGAGCAACAGCTCACGGCCACCCTCCGCCTCCGCACGTTCAACAGCAGCTGCAGCAGCAAGGCGCTTTCGAGGGCTACAGGGGCCCGCATCACCACCACAGCCATCACGGCCACAGCCAGCAGCATCATCACCCCTATGCGGGGGGCATTCCGCACCACGCCGAGGAACTTTCCGGGCACCCGGGCGGACACAGCCACCCACATAGCCAGCATCATCATCACCACAGCCAAGACCCCGACAGCCCATCTCCGGTGTCCCCAGAGTCCCACCAGCCGCTGCACCATCACCGCCACCATCATCACCACCATCCGCACGGCCACCTGAGCCAGTCAGCAGCGCACCACAGCTCCGGGGGCGGACTCAACGTGGAGGACCGTTTCTCCGACGAGCAGCTCGTATCCATGTCGGTGAGGGAGCTCAACAGACACCTACGGGGCTTCAGCAAGGACGAGGTGATCCGCCTCAAGCAGAAGAGGAGGACCCTGAAGAACCGGGGCTACGCTCAGTCCTGCCGGTTCAAGCGGGTGCAGCAGAAGCACGTGCTGGAGAACGAGAAGACGCAGCTGATGAACCAGGTGGAGCAGCTGAAGGCGGAGATCACCAGGCTGGCGAGGGAGAGGGACGCCTACAAACTCAAGTGTGAGAAACTGACGGGGTCGGGGGCCAATAACGGGTTCCGCGAGGCTGGCTCAACCAGTGACAACCCTTCATCACCAGAGTTTTTCATGTGAGTTGTCATAGCCTTTTTCTTGTGAACCCTCCAACTTACTCAACAAACTACCCCCACCCCCACTCCACCACCCCCCGACACCTTTACTTTCTGACTGACTTTGCTGATGAGCAAACGATAATAATCCACACCTCCCATACTGTTTGATTATACTAATAACGGTAACAATTATATTCATATTAGACGAATAATCCATCAGATAGTATTCTCATATATAATCATCTCACCATCCACGTGTCAACTGAGATACAAAGAGCAATGTAGAGATTCCGATCAGTCGCAGCATCTTTGTAGATTAGTTGCTTGTAGTGAAGAGACTTTTGTTTTTCTTCTTCAAAGAAGAGGAGCGGCTGATGAACTTTTTTTGTTTGTTCGTTTGTCTCTCATTTGAGGCTCCAGCTTTTAAATCACCTGTAAGTAGTGTGGGACGGCGTCAGGGCAGTTGTATTTTTGCTGACATTCTTATGAACCAACAAGCAGGCCCGATCTCACAGCCTGCAACTCACGAGACTCACATTTGACAAGTGGGCCCGAAATCTGAAGAAAAAAAAATAACAAATAAATCTTAAA
>VUQG01020634.1:0-11816 GCA_015106755.1 Etia nguti | reverse complement strand
AGAACCAAACAAGCCCAAATATTTCTCAGCATAATTGGCAGCCACCTGTAGCAACGCCCCCCCCCCCACTCCATTGGACCAGATGTTGATCATTTATATTTTACGCAATATTTAGAAAATTCGCAGATACGATTTAGATAACACGAATGTTTTTAATAGAAAGTGTGAATATTAATGTTCTATGTTTTTCCTGATTTTTTTTCTGCCGGTCAGTAAAAAAAGGGGATCCAGGTTGTGCAAAGTCTCAAAATGAAAACAATGTGTATGTTATGTAATACTTTTTTTCCTTTGTTTTATTATTATTTGATGATTCTGGTTCTGCTGGCCAGATGCATAGTTAAAAGTTTTTATTTTAATGATTTAAATTAAACTGTCAGATCATATCGATTAAAGCATGGTGCTTGCATTGAAACTGTTGTTGAAAAGTCATGCATTTAACAATCTTTGGTTTGTTACTGATTCAACTGTGTTGAAATCGAACTGAAACTGCAGCAGCGGGTTGTTGTTTTGTTTTCACCAATTTCATGTACTTGGCGATGATGGGGATCAACTTTCAATCCTGTTTATATAAATAATAGTAACACTTAAATTTGAACTGTTCCATTCAGGCTGGTTTCTGTTTTGTCTCTTTTTGTTGTTTTTTGGAAGAAATTGTTTCCTATTTTGCTTATTAAAGTCATTGAAATGGCAATAATTACCTCTCAGACTTTATTATTTTTTCTTTTTCACGTTTAAGGATCTGTGACAAAGCCATTGTGTCATATAAACAACAGCATACTGGCGGTAATTAAAGCTGCCACGCAGTGTAATGACAGTAACAAAATGAATCTTTAAAAAGTTTGCTAATGTCCTGAAAAACATTTAAAATATTTTTTTCCCCTTTAAGAGCTAATTAGCATTAAAGCCGTTTGCGTTTCATTTGCACTTTGCCTTCATTTTTATTTTCAGACGTGAAAACCAAGTGCAAAGTTTGGATTAAAGCCCACTGGTCTGCAGTGATTAGATCGCCGGGTATGGCAGTTTATGTGCCGCTGCAGGGAGATTCCTATACACGCTGCTCTGTTGGCATGCTGACTTCTGCAGAAACCCCGCGCCGTAAAAGGAGATCTTTGACCTTGCAATATACCGGAGAAGAGATGAAAACCTCAAATTTACATTAAGTGTTACAATAATTTTCATTTTCGCCGTGCATGGCTTTGAATACACTTAAAGGCTAAATCTAACTGGTTCTTACACAATTTGAATCTTAAAAAAAAAAAAAAAAAGTCCGACCCTGTCGCCTAACGCGCTGAGCCAGGCCTCAGTTTCAAAATAATCCCCTGTGTGCGCCTGCGGGTGTGATATTTTTACGGTTAACGGTAATGGAATTTATTATTGCCATGTGTCAACACACTTGCGATGCCTCGGAAGTCTGTCTTCACTTCTGATTATTGCTGCATGCAAACACTTGAACAAAATATACAATTCTGGTATTTTGTTGATTTGCCTTAAAACAAACTAAATAAATGAAAACACGCTCGTGATTTTTAGGCGCAGTATATATACACATCAAAAGCACTGTCACTCTTCAATCTGCATGTCCTGACAGTACCGTGATAGAAGCAGAGAAGTAGAAGAAGAAGGGAGTAAGTGTTGATCTGGTCCCGGTCTAGAGTTTCTGGTGTCAGAACATTATCTGCCCCATGTCTGCACATTCTCAAGGACAAAACCGCTAGGAAGGAATCAACCAATGAGACTCAAGGAAGGCAAGTCTAGTTTACATTCTCCCCTCTCTCGCCCCCTCTCTCTCTTTGGACAGCCACCAGCAGCCTGGGGGCATGAGTGCAACTGGGGTCAACCAGGAGAAAGAGGCCTTTAATATGTGATAATAATTGAACATAACAAAAACAAGTGATTAGGCTTATCTTTATCCCTACTCTTTTCTTCAGATTTTTCATAAACATCACTTCATGAGTGAGTCAGATCTAAACAGGTTATGTAAAGAATCATATTATGACTTCAGCACTCAAGATGTGTGTGAAACTCAGCTGGATGCATGGAAAAGAAAAAGGGAAAGAGTCTGGAAGCGCTCGCTGAGACGCACAGAGTGAAATAATCCAGCATTAATATCAAATACATGACGAAGTCTACCAATTTCATCGCAGAGGCTTAAATTCTATTTCCGCCACATGTATGATGAACCTCTGAAAAGCAACGCATCAATATTGGACGGCATGAAATAAGCTGATCCTGAAAAATATTACGGCAATCTGATTTATGTCTAAAAAAATCTGAAAACCTGAGTACATTATTACACTATTTTTGCTGTGCTACCACTGGTCACATGACTCCTGACTGCATTTTATGTGCGTTATTAACAAACTGCAGCGATAACATCTCAAAGGGAACTTTTTGTCGTATTCTTGCCTGCAGAGAGTGATTTAAAATTTTGCAAAGAAGAGCATCTTTCATTGGGGACTGCGTGTATTTCACAGAAATGTGTGATGATAAACTGGGGAAAGGATAAAAAAATATGAGCGAAAAAGGCAGAGGTTGAAACTATGAGAACGCATCAGCATCAACCTCAGCTCAGCGGAAGAGCCAAGGACACAGGGACCAGGCGTACTGTAATGATTTTAGTCTCCAATCACACATTCATGCCCCCCCACAGAGATCCTATCTGCATTCAGCCCGCTCTGCCAGCCTCCACCTCCTTGTATCCACACCGGCAGCAGCGAGCAGTCCGGGACAGCAGCCTCAATACATGGCATGCTTCTGTTCATCGCCTGGACCTCACGACATTTTTATGCTCCAGTCAGCTTCAGCAGGTCAGCTCCTTTTATAAGCTCTCCAAGCATTAGCCTCAACCCAGCTGCACGCATTTTAGAGCCTCTGAAGTGTGTGTGCACACTGCTGCTTCCTCTATGCAGACTTGAACTCAAACCATGAACTCATTTGCATCTTTCATCATTTAGAAAAAAAAAAACTGAGGGGGATCTTTTTTTTGTGCTAATTTTAACACACACTGCTCAACTGAGAGAACCACATTTAGTTATTTTTAATTACCACCAGCATAGCTTGAGCTTTGTATGTGTTATCATGTTCATTAATTTAAATTTGGAATAAATCCCATTCAGATATATTGCTCACACACAGAGACACACATGTGCACAAGCAGCCTAGCCCACTTCCACGCTAGCAGTCCATTCACTGTAATTGGAAGTTACTTTGCTGCTACTCTAAATCACAGTGATTTCCTGGGAAATTACAGCAGGCTGTTTTCAAGGGACAGGCATACACACACACACACACAGACACACACACAGACACACACACACACACACACACACAAAAGAGCATTAACCAGTTACTGAGACAGTTTTTGGATGTGTTAGTATTTACCTACCAATACAAACACATTGAGAATAGGGGATGAAAGAAATATGTTGTTTCATTTCTCTATTTTGTGCTTTCCTCTTTAGCGTTGAGTGTTGTCAGATTCTTCTTGGCACTGAAAATGTTTGCTTTCTTCCCAAATATGCTGAGGGGATCTCCCAGTTACATCAGTACACTGGACGCGAGTCAGTGGCAATCAGTCTTCAGCATCTTCTCCCCATCTCTCCCTCATCTCCCTCGTCATCCTTCCCTTCATCTACTCCCCCTTCAGTCCTCGGCCGAGGCCAGCCAAGTCTGGAGTTCAGATAGCGACAGCGTCACAGCATCTGTTATTCATCTTCAGCATGTTACGCATCATGCACGCAAATACAAAAACACACACGGATGCACATTCTTAAATAATAACACACACACACACACACACACATTACATCATTCCTCTGGTAGATAGCACACAGACTGGTGAAGGTAGTATAAATATATTTCCTTATGTCATGTGATCCGGCACATGCACATACACAGACACACATAGAAATAAACTAAATTACATATATGACAGACACTTGACACAAAATATGAGCTTTCCAAATACTTCCACATTCACGCTGTACTGTAATTACACCAACTTAAATGATAATACGTCAAAAGGCTCAATTTCCACCTGACTGTAGATGGGAAAGAGCTACTTTTTTCCACTGACCTCGTCAACCACACTCTCTCGCTGTGATGAATTTGTACCTTCATGGTCACAACCAGTCAATGGTCTGTATGATGGATACCTATAGCCATGGCCGCAGTGAGTCGATGAAAGTGACCCATGTGTACATCTCTGCTTCCGGGATGTGAAACCCAATTCCGGGTGGGATTGATCCACGTCTGGCAACTGCGGGGATAAGGCCAGAGGGAGAAGATAAGAGCAGACACAGAGCGGTCAATGATACGTTTGACCATCAACCTCTACTGCAAACAGGATGCTGTAGTAACTTTTAAAGGTATACAGACCGCATGTCACCAGGTCATGTTAAAGGAACTTGCTGCTGTTTAAGTACTGCTGGCTGAAAAGCACTGGTGGAGGAAGCATTCAAGCTTCTCCACGTAAGTCGTAAATGCCACTTACTTGAGCATATTAGTAAAAAACAAAACACATAAGTATAAAACTTGTATGGATTCCTAATGCTATAAATCTTGTTCTTGGTTTGTGCTTAAATACTGATTATTCACAATATTGTTTACTGAGTTTTACACCAGTGATTAGACAAATAAGCTATTTAAAAACATCATCTTGGCTCCCAGGAAACTGATTTCTACCAATCAATAGAACAAGCTAAAGAAAAAAATCAAAAACAAATGAATCCTTTGAGAAATGGGTAGCAGTCAGCTAATTCTACAGAGAACAAGCTTTGTGTCTGTGTGTTGTGCATGTCGACTGTATCATCTCCACCTTATGTACTGTGCTCTGGCCTGTTGTCGCCCCAAGATGTGAGGTAAATAATTGAATGGATCCATTAATAAATAAAGTGCAGGGGGTGGTGGGGAGGGGGGATGAGGGCGAGAAGCGAGACGTGAGAGACAGGTCACTCATTTTTACAATCACTGTTCAGGGGAGTGGCATGGCTGCACACACGCTGCCACTTCTCCTGCTCTCTCTGTGTTCTCTTTCTCTTTAGCAGGTGTCTGGAGGTAACGAGAACTAGCGATACTGAACTGTGACCCAAAGCTGGGAGCAGGATGTAGCATTTCAGCACATTTCCTCTCCGATCCACCGGGACAAGCCTACTTCCTGTAAAACAGGTGGAGGGAGGTAACATGGAGCCGCCCCCACAGATCAAACCAAGCCTATTTGAGCCCAGCCAACCTATTTTCCAGTATGCACCGGTAAATTTCAGCTGGTACTGGTTATTTATATATGTTATAAAACACTATTTAATGTAAAAACCTGCCAAGGGAGCAGCAACTGGAAAGGTGAATATGAAGTTGTGGTTTTGAACCATATAGAATTTTAAGGGTATAATTATCAGCTACTGAGAGGCTGTAGTAGTTTGTTGAAAGTGTATGTTTCCTGTTACATTAGCTGCCTTTTTTGGCAATATTTCTATCCTAACCTAGTCCTGCTCTGTAAGTATACCACCATTGCGCCACAGTTTTGTGTTTGTTACTGCCTCTGCTTGTCTGTTGTGTGGGAAATAAAGATGTTTGCAAAGATGCAAACCGGGGCAAACTGTCCAAGCTCCGCAAAAGTCAGTCATTAAAAATAACAACATGTTTCATACTCGCCCAGTAAGTATTTTTCTTTCTGTCTTTACTAATTCCACACTAATGCCTTCTACTTTCTCTCTAACCCATTCACCTCATTCTCGCATTTGCTTTCTTGCTTTTACCCTTGTTTTCTCTTTCGCTTGGCCTTCTTTTTTATTTTACAGCCTGATCTCTATTTAGATTTCCTCGTTTGGAGTTGCCACAACGCTCCCCGCTGCCAACATCTGTAAGTGGTTTGCAAGCAAGAGACACTATGGAAAAACATCAAAAAAAATAAAAAAAAAGGGCATAATGGGTCTCCTCTACTAGGGTTAGAGAGGAGGCTGTGAGAAGGATACAAACTGCACTGGGATCATGCACAGAAGAAGGCGCCTGGCTGTGCTCTGTCTCGCTGAGGGTATGTATGAAGACAGCTGTGGAGCGACATGTCTGAATCACTGTGAAGCATTACAACTGTGTAATTCTGCACAGTGCCGGCAATAAATGCATACCTGCTCATAGTGTACTGTAGCTTATACTGGGTGGAAGTTCTTGGGACCCCACAGTTGGGGGTTTACTGCGGATTGACCTCAATCACGTGTCAGGTTTTAGGCAGATTGGACTTAAGCTGCAGCACTTTTAAAGAGATTATGTTATTGTAAGCGATTAGGGGAAGTAGATACATTGAAGGGAGCTAATGAGGGGTTTCTCCCCTCCCCAGCTGCCAGCCTAATTCAGTGCTCACTGTCCTGTTGATAATACACACTACAATAGTATTACTGTGGCATTAGAGGCTTTACAATGTTGTGGCACTGAGCGCTACTCTGTTGACAGTGTGGTAGGTGTTCAGAGGGTTGTTTATCGCATTGCTGTAACAGTCTATAGTGTTTTTCATGAGCATGTGGCTGCTTTTTATACATATGTGTTTGGGGGAAAGGAGCGGGGGGAGGCTTTGTGTGTACAGTAGGGTCTCATTAGGTAATGAGGATGATTACGCTGCATTAGGTGGTGGAGAAGAGAGGCAACAGCCACAGGGTGGGAGGGGAGAAGGAACATGTGTCTGTGATTTGCGGCATAAGCACATACCATTTAATTGACACAAGCTCTCTGTGTCTCCTGATTGGTGCAGAGCTGTCCTCTCTATGTCTGCTTGGCCCTCTCTGTCCTTGACTCGGAGGGCAGAGAGACAGATGTGGTGTGAAAGGGGCGGAGTAGGGGAATTCAGTGAATGTGGAAAGGTACTGGGCTGAAAGTCGGCAGCAGTTAGAGGTAGAGTGGAATATTGGACGTGTCTCACTGTTCTGTAGGGCAATCCGCTGCAACCATGAAAGGCAACTTTCAGAAGTCCCTGTGATAGATTGGTAATTAATGCTATATAACTCCTCTAAAGGAAGAAGCAGAGAGACTACCAGAGTATTTCCCCAATACTAAGGGGGCATTTGGCTGAATGTGTGAAGACAGGCTTCCCTTTGCCTGGAGCTGCCCTCTCTACTCCCCTTCTATAAGTAGGCAGGTATTTTTACCCTGGATAAAGTGCTGACCCAGTCTCAGGTAATTACACCCCTATTGGGCTTTGGCACAGACAAGTCAGGGCGGTGCTGAGTGCACCTTACACCCCGGCGACGGGTAAACCACACTTATCTCACTATTTACAAGCAAGTATAGAGCCTTGCTCCACATGAGAGACAGGGAGGAGGGCATACCTTGGCAAAGAAAGGAAACCTTTCCCCTGGAAGCAGCCGACTGACATCCCATCCCCCATTAAACAACACAAAAAGGGACACAAAAGCAATGAAACTATATTCCATATTTATGCAGAGGGTGTAATCAGAGTAACAACTGAAGAAACATGTATACTGCCTAACTGAGGGATCCTGGCAATATTGTGCCCGTGTGTGGCACATTTCCTGGCAAAGATTCAATCCAGTAATCCCTAAGAGGGTTAGGCATGCTCTAATCACTTCTAACATAATAAAGCCGAATGTTCATGAATGATGGATATCTTTCTTGGAAGCAACAGAAGAACAAAAGGAAAAAACAATGCTTCTATTAACATGTCAGGGTGTGATGATATCTCTAAATGTCACGAGGAGCATGATACTGGCTGTTTTTTAGACAGAGCTGTTAATAACATCAAGTATGAAGGAAGTTCAGGTCTGCAGCCTGGCACAATGCCAACAGAACCTGGAGGCATTTGGACCAAATTCAGGCTCATCTTGCTGAAATACAAATAATAATCCTTAATAACCAGGGTTATAATTAAATATGAAAACTATATTGACTGAATACAACTGAATAGGGTGCACGCTGATATATTTTTGTCCTTGTTTTGGCCCGTTAACAGGTTGCAACTTGCTCATTTGATATGTTGGCTTTCTACAGATAGTTGCAGAGACCTAAAAGAATCAGAAAGGTAAGGCTTACATTCACAAGTTTCTACAGCTTCCAGGTAAATCTGCATTATATAACAACTCTGAACTTCTTTCTTTGTTTTGCAGTCATACATTCTCAAAACAAGGCAACCTTTGGAGTCAACTTGTAAATTAACAAAATTGGGGACAAAAAACATTAAAACACTGGCATCAGGATGACAAAGATTAATTTTTTTCTTATGCTCAAAGGTTATGGACTTAATCAGACTATATACAACTTTCAAACAACTGTTTTAAACTAGTGTCTACTATGATTGCTTGTTGCATAAAAGCTAAACTAAAATGATGACGGTACAAAAAGACTAAGCAGGACAGGATAAAGTAATTATGTTGGATGATTCACTGATGGCAAACATACCTTGTCTTGTCTGAAACATTGTTCAGAAGATAATATTCGTAAATTCTTAACCTTTACTTTATGTATAGCAATCGACATGCCTCCAAGAGAAGATCTACATCAGAGCCAGTGAACATGTGCTCTTCAGAGTGTCTTTGAATAAAACGGGGGATCTTTACAAGACACTTTCTCTAGTATCTATATATCTTCTCTCCAATTAAATGCAAGTTCTATGGAAACTATGTGCTGTGTGTTGCTAGGCAAGGAAGAGACTAAGGGAAATGGCTGTGGTCAGACCGTAGTCCTTGAAAGAGGAGGGAAGTGCCAAGCAAGGAGAAGAAGACCGAGAGGGAGAAAAGAAAAACGAAAAAGAGCTTTCTGAATTTGAATGATTTACCTATAAACGCACACATATGTGCATGCTCACGCACACACAAGCATGCACGCGCAGAGACATGCACATGCACAAACACATGCATGCACTCTGGCAGCTGAGGTGCTGTGCGTAATAATACACTGATGGGAATGTGCCACTGCACGTTAATTCTCCCTTCACGCTTGCGTTGAGGAACACAGAGCCTCTAATTGATGCTAAAACAAACTGCTGACCCAAACTCAGGATGAAGGTCTGTCACTGATGCACACAGAGAAACACACACTCCTGCCTGCACAAACTATGAAGTGTACCATTTTGCACCCCAAATTCACAAAAAGTGAACATGCACAACTCCAATGGAACAAATCTGAGGTTTCCTAAACTGTCACACACTTTTGCGTTCTATAAGAGGCTTATAGGTTCAGAGCTTGAAAGTCATCCACCACATGAACAAGAATAAGATGCCTAGGTGGCAATCTGCAATGTCCTTGGATTTCTGGAGGCACATCTGGGAGTCTGTGTGCACGCTTGCATTAGCAGTACCTTCTGGAGGTGGTAGGGGGGCCTTGAGAAAGTAAACTCTACTCATCCTTTTCACATTCAAATACAGTCATACACACATACACACATGACGCCCCCAAAGGAAGCTCCAGAGAGGCACAACGAAGCCTTTGTGTGGGCCAGATTTCTCATGTCTCCCCGCTCCAGCACACAGATAGATCATCTCAGTATAGCCCTCTGTCTGAAGGGCAAGTGCATGCACGTCTCAGAGACAGGAAGAGGGAGGGAGAAAGACAGTGGAAGAGTGCGAAAAAAAGTTACAACCCAAATCACTTCTTTCCTTTCTCTTTTAATACTTTCCCCCCTTGTCTCTTGTCTCCCACATCTTTCCCCCTCTTTCTCCCACTCCCTCCATACCCTCCCTCTCTCTCCGCAGAGGAATCCAGTCTCTCCACTGGGATTGGAGCTCTTTGAAGGTGATCCAGAACTGTACTGCTTGCTGCCTCTGCTCTCCTCCCTCTATGCCCTACCTCCCTCACCCTCCACCCTCCGCTCCCACCCCTCAGCCCTCAGGGGGCCTGGATCCTGCTCAACCAAGAGCAGCCGTGCTCCAAATCCAGGCCCGGGCTTAGCACTCCTGCCGCAGGCCTTGCTCGCTGTCCCACTGCACCACAGAGAAACAGAGAGGTGGGAGGCCTGAGGAGACACAACCATGGGTGGGTGGGAGAAGGGGGGAAGGAGGCGTTGGGAGAAACAAGACACGTGTGTTTGGTCACATTCACATTTGGCATTTTAGAGAAAGAGATTAGGAAGGAGATGTAATTGTAACTCTCCCTCCTTCCCAAATGTCTCTCTTTTTTCCTCCTCTCCTTCACATAACTGTTTATTTTCCTTTTCATTTCATCCTTACGCTCCCTCCCTTTTTCCATCCCACTTCCCCTGTTCCCTCCATCCCAAGGGCAAGCTCTTCACAGACTCGTCAGACTGGTTTCTTTGGCACACCTCGCGCACACAAACACACACTTTTGGATGCCAACGTACGTTCAGACACATAGCTCTTCACTTTAACAGAGGGTCCGTTACTCAATTTCTCAGAACTGACAAGGAAAAGACAGAGAATGACAAACAGACAGAAAAAAAGACAAAGAAAAGGGAGGCCGATAAAGAGAGGGAGTGAACTGGAGGGATGTGCATTCCTTTGGCTTGCCTGGCTCGGGAGCACAGGAGACGTGTTGCTGGCTGTTCAGTTTATTATCCCCAAGCCATATGGGTTGGCAAGCTTTTGGGGTGTGGTGGGATTCATGTGTGTTTGTGTGTGAGCAGGGTAAGGCAGCAAGTGTGATTATACCTACAATATGTCTTTTATCACCTGCAGTATGCATCTGTGTGTAGTCTAGGCCACAATAACCTAAGGAACCACATTTTCAGATTAGAGCTTACACTAAAACATTGAGAGTTTCCAGCACATTTCAGCCTGCATAACAATACACCACACATGCACACATGAGTAAATTTATACAAGCTGATTATTTCAGTCATTTGTGGCTTAAATTGTAACTTAATGATAATCACATGATGGTATGGTATCATGCAGTGTGTTTTAATACTGCTTCATTTAAGATTCAAGTATATTTAGATTTATTGCAACTGGGATCGTGGTTTTACTGCTGTGGCCATAATTTATATCATCGCTTGTATTACGCTGTAAAATGTCGGGAGAAATTGGGGTCATTGTCCTTTCTCGCAATTAGCTAGTCTGCTTGGTTTAGGTGAAAGTTTTGCCTGGATGGAGCATACACATGCTCACTGTGAATTCACCGTACTACCTACACTATTCTCACATGCATGCAATCAGACATTACATGGACTTCAGAGCTGGCTTCAAGATTGAAGCTGATTTGTAAAATTCCTACAAAGAGTAGTTTAGGCATTGATTTTACTGATCAACTTGGTTTACTTTAATCGTCTATGTAGGTTGAAGCATTTAAGAGATCAGTATGATCAACTGACTGTCTGTGCTACAGTTCTAGTTTTGACTTTCTGTGCTTTGGATCCAATCTGGGAATCCATCAGCTAGTTTGTTGACTCGGTTCGATTTCAGAAAATGCAACCCCTCTTTCACTCTTTATATGGACTCTTTGCCTTCATGCAACCAGAGCCTACTCAATCATAACTGGTCAACAGAACTTGGATTACAAGCAGACTACAAAGGAAAGCTTCCCTTAGATATGCAAAAGTTCACTGTGATTTTCTTCGCTGTTCTGTTTTTTAGCCATTTGTCTGAAAATGACCAGTCTTGTTTTGCAGCAAATCACGGTTAGTCAAAACACAAATACACTGTGTTGCCTATGGCTGCTTCAGAAGAAAAGACACTCGAGGCTTATATCAATTATTTCAATATCTCACTGATGTTTCAAGTACAACATCATGTACATTTAAATCCAGAACCCTAACAATAACAATCCCTACATAGTTTGATATCGACTGACTGCAAATAGAAGGAATGGCTAATGCCAACGTCCAGACCAGAGTAGGCTAGAGTAAACCAGTGCAACGTCAC
>VUQG01020632.1:0-11973 GCA_015106755.1 Etia nguti | reverse complement strand
ACAGACGTGACACTGACTCGAGTTATCTCGCAACCTCATTTTCATTTTCTATAAAACTCTATTGTCTTTGCTCTCATTTGCATCTGAAAAGAGGCACGGAGTTATCGGCAAGGTGACATGTAGCCATGATACTAACCACCTCCCCCCTCTCTCTCTCGCTTTCTCTCTCCCTCTCTTTTCAATCAGACCCCCTGATTGATGCACCAAGGGCCGAGTGTGACCGTTCTGCTCCCATTCAGGAGACTTTCTCCTCATTTACCCAGAGTTATTCAATTATGATTGGTGGGGTGGAGGGGTTTGGGGGACAGGATGGCGCACTGACAGGGAGAGTGGCATAAAATGACAGAAGGAATGAGGGAGAGAGAGGAGGAAGGAAGTAAGGGTGGAGGATGAGGAGGGAGGTGGTGGTGATGGGGTGGGGGGTATACTGTGGAACAGAAGAATTATAGAGCTTTAATAGCGGGGACTTCATTAGAGACTGAGACGAGGGAATGAGACGGCTTTACCGCCCCGATTATCAGCTCACCAGCACCTCCGCACAGAAGCGGCCCCGCTCGGATGAGAGACGGTGAGGAAGAAAGGGAGAGCGAGACGGAGAGAGAGAGTCTATCCAGCCTGGGAGGCCCCCTCGTCCCCAATCCGCTCCAATGACCTTTCCACAGATCTGCTGTGTGCTCTCAGGGTAGCGCTGCCGCGGCTCTCGCCATTCCCTGCACATGCTTTCATTAGCATATGCTGCCTCTTTCTTTCTCCTCAACCGCCCCCTCCCCTTCCTCCCCCATCTCCAGCCCTTTTCAAATGTAGACCACTGCTGGCTTCATCTATCTGTTACAGTAATGGCGCTTTGGCATTCAAACACAGCTTTCTGGCTTCAAAATTCCACAGTGGAATTTTAAGAACGGTGCAGAAAAATCTGGGAAGTGCGGTGCAAAAGGTGCTCCAAAGCAGCAGTGAAAAGTGACTTTTATGTTTACATTGCTCTTTCATATACCCACTACAATAATGGAAAGAGCTACAGCACTTGTAATATTGGCCTAATACCACTGTCTCGTTATCTGGGCGCTGCGTGGTAGAGCAGCTGTCCACACCCCTTTTACGAAGGCTCAGAGAGGGACAATCTTCTGGATTGTGAAAACGCTTCAGAGTGCTTTAAGGTGCTGATAAAACACAACGATAGGGACGCATTGATCAGATATTAGTCTGATCCTCACTCAATAAACCATCAACACAAACCGATCCATTTAATTCTGTGTTTCCTTCTCTGTTTGCTGGACTGCAGCAGGTAGTAAGGAAGTTCGTAGGAGGAAGTTAGTGGGAGGAAGTTAGCAGCAAAGCAGAAGCAGTTTGGAGGGATTTTACACCTGATACACCAACAGTTTTTATTTATATGTTTTGTTTTGTTTTTAACTGTTTTCAAGAAGCTTGACATGACTGAAAAGCTGAGATGAGACAAAGCTTTATTCAGTCAGAAAGACTTTGAATAGGGTAGAAGCTAGAGGGACACTGAGCTAGGGGTGCACAGATGATAACTAAACAGTTGTCAAGTTTATCATTTTACTTCATATGCTGACGTTCCTGTGTGTGTGTGTGTGTGTGTGTGTGTGTGTGTGTGCGCGTGCGGTGATGGAGAAAAAGGAGAAACTAGCATGACTATAGCTTACAGCTGGATGCAGCAGCTTTATGATTCTCTCACTCATGCTTTGGATGGAGCTCGATCTTGTTGAACACACAGAGAACGACACTGTCTCCTTACTGTGAGGATTATAGCATATTATTATTTACACAGGTATCAGACTGGTCTGCAGGTTTTTATATAAGTTATTTGTCTGGTCATAATTTCTTATATTTTGGGAGCTCCACATCAGGTTACGGCGTAGGGTTAAGAACGGTTTCTGATTAGGTTGTAAGGTAGATTTCCCGCTGAAGTATAATTCAGGCATTAGTGATTTTTCCTTCTTTAGCCAAATAACCTGCTATAAATGACTATGAGCTAAACCAAAATAATCCAGATTCATAGAAAAATTAAAGTATTTCTGGAAACATGAAAACAATTGTAAAAATTAATTATTTTTGGACTTTAGCCTGGTTTTCACATGCTGCGTCACATTTCAACTTTTTCTTATGTTTTTAACCGATTGTCTTTTCATCTATGCTGTTCTGCCCGCACTTAACTCAGTCCTATTTTTTTTTCTCTCCATGCATCAGTAAGTCTACAAACTAACCCTGTCGCTGAAGAGCTTCTTTGAAAAGCGAGAAAGAGCCAAAGATGAGACACCAGAAGAGTCTCAGAGTGCCAACAAAAGAAAGCTGCATTTAAAAGAAAAGATCAAGAATCTCACTGAAATCAATGGTTCATCGCAACAGGTGATTCAAATGCTCCACTCTGTAAAATAAGTGGCGACCAGCTAGCTAATGAAGCCATGAAACAAGCTCAAGGCTCTCAAGGCATGAAGCTGCTCTATGGTTAAAAAAAAAAAAAAAGTAGACAATGTTCAATCCATTAAACATTGTAAATATGAAGACTACTGAAAATCAGAGGTGGGGAAAATGTTAAAAATATTTTTATATACTTGTGTTTAAAAAAGTTGTTTCATGTAAAGAAAGTGTATAAATTCCTTTATTTCTTTAAGTTTCTGTTGCTTTAGCATTCCTTCAGCATTACAGAACCTGACAGCATCAAATCCACTTCATTTTGCTTTCCTCATCAAACACTGTGCACCGTTTTATTTCCATTCTTCTTAAATGTTTGAAAAATCCATTTAAAAATAAAGAGAGCCGCTTTTGCGTTCTGTGTAAGGTGACTGCAGTGAGCTACACAGGCACGGATAAGAAAAATGATGCATGGAAACACTGTGTCAGTAGAGTGTCACTGTCAGTGTCAGGAGAAAATGGCCCAATCACAGCTCGGTATGTAAATTATGCGCTCAGCTTCAGGCTCATGAGTGACAAGAGACTCTGCCACTCTGAAGCCATACATCACCGGGGCATGAATGTGACGGCGTTCGGTTCAAACTCGAGCCATGCTGGCGGCGTTGTAGTTATTCAGCGAGACCGACACGAAAACCCGACAGCACGTTTGAGGGCTTTTCTGAAAGAGGGGTTTTGCCTCCTCTGCGTTTCCATCCTTCTGCATATTTTTTTTTTTACCCCTTCTCCCCCTATGTGTGTAGCTCCTGCTTTTCTATACATCTCCTGACCTCTGTCACGCCATCACTCCTGCCTCATTGGTCGAGCTGGGGGAAGCTCGAGTGGCAGCCCCCGAGCGCACGTGTGTCCAGCGGTCGGCGCGGAGGGAAGACGACAACACAGCATCTTCAGTCTCCCGAGTTAATATATGCTGGTGCTGTGTCCAAGACTCCCTCTCTCTGTGGCATTGCTGCAGCCGCAATCAACACCGACTCCTGCCCTCGCTACACGCATCATTAGCAGTGGTAGGAAATCCTTTCCGCTGGTCTCTTACTACTCGTTTCTGCATCGGCTAATGATGTCCCAATCCATCCATAAATTTGTCGTTGTCTGCCGCTTTGAGAAGTTTGACATGGCAGCAGGGTGCACGGGGATGAAAGTGCTCAGTGGACAGACTGCTAAAACGTGGCAGCAGGGGAGAGGGGACATTAGTCAGAGGGAAGAAGCAAACTAGTTCTGCCTAAATGGATTCCCTAATGATCATCCTCTTGTTTGCATCTTCATCACCACCATTTTCCTCCCGCACCTCCCCCTGACTGTTACGCTTTAAACCAGACATTTGAGTTAAAAAAGAAAGCCACAGGTTTAAATTTAGCATCAGAGTGCAGGAGTTGTGTGCCGACTTTTGATTAGCGATGTTGTCGCATCTCTTTGAACACCTCAGAGACTGCCGCTCACATGATCTAATACACTGCTTTTGTTAATTATGCAGCAGCACAGTACAGTATTCCCTACTGCAAGCCCTCCGGTGCGTGTATGTTGCATTACTATTCACGAGACATAAACCGCGCCAGCTCCCGCCGCGGAGGCACCCAGAGGAAACCTGGGACCCGTGACAACGCATGTAAAAATGTCACGCCGCTCTTTTTCTCTTCCTCTTCCTCCCCTTCAGCTAGCGCCCCTCCTCTTCGACATACGCCGCTCTCGTCTTTCCTTGACGTGCAACGCCGGCGGTTCTTCTCTCGGCACCGAACGAAACGAGGAGCGGTGGGAACGAGGGGGCCGGTGAGCGGCGGGTGAAGATATTTATCTGTCTGTGCATGTCGGAGGTCTTACTGGGGGTCTCCAGCGTAGCTTAACTGCGCGGGCCGTATCCCAAAATGAACGATGATGGGGAAAGTGATGACGTCTGGGTTGAACTGCTCCCTGTCCAGTTGGTCGATGCGCACCGAGCTCGGTTTCTGGGGAGGGGGAGAAAAAACAAAGAAGTCAGCACAGCGAGGAGAAACATATTTACATAGCTACCGGGCAACCATCAATCAGTCACCTGCTGCCAGCATGTGAAATAAAAAAATAATCCACCCAACAAGGGTCATCTGTCACAGAAGCATAATGAGATGAGGCCCAGATTGTGCTCGTAGCGTGAGCACAACAATGATAAAGCGATGCTGGGGATGGCGAGCTAACTTCTGACGCTCTTATCGGGGAGGAGATTGACAGGCAACATGTCCTCGGCCGACTCCCAAATCACAGTTAGCCTGTCAGGCGTGGGGTGGGATCAGAGGAAGGGGCCGCGGCATAAGGCGAGCTGATCTGCATGGCAGATGGCTGGAGGCCTGCGCTCACCTTGACATTAGCCGCGTCCGCCCGTCGCCGCCTGCATGCAAACTTTGATTAGAGAGCGAGAGGTCGACAGGCAACTTTGATTGTGCCGTTAAAGCGACATAATCAGGTTTGATTGGCGTCGTGATTGCCCTGTTTACAATCTCGACAAATACACTGTAAATGCTAATTCACAGATCCTAGGCCATTTAGTGTCCTCAGCTCCTCCACCTATGCTTTAATGCACCGTAACAGATTGAAAGGCGATGGCGTCAGGGGAGCCTCGCGTGATTGGCATCGGATGCTTTCACTCGGAGCAGTATGTGACCTTGGTGTAACGCAGCAGGTGAGGGCTTTTCACAGAGCGAGAGTACGTACGGGCCGACCTACACCACTTAGCCCTGAAAGGACATTTTTATTGATTACGGAGCGCTGTATGGTTTACACTTAAATACCTGCAAGAAAACACTTGTGTTTGCTATCAATTATGTGACTGACGGAAATGAGAATGCCGCTGGATTGGTTTAATTAATCTATTGATAAAAATGCCTGGTTGCAGTGTATTTTTCCAACTTAATTGCAATGTTTGCTGCAGTTTAAACTGTGTGTATAATGAGCCACTTTATTGCCATCTGCTATTTGCTGTGCTTGTTCTCTACCACATTTAGTAAACTTTCCCACTTCTACTTTTTTTTTATAATTGATTGAGCCATTTTGTTGTATTTATGAATTTTTTTTTAACTTATTGAGCTGCTTTTATTTCATTGAACACTTTTTTTTTTATCACACTCCATTTTACTGCGCTGTTACTTTATTTTGGATTTAACAGAAACTTCCCACCTGACCACCTCAGATTTATCTGAAAGAAGTCCAGGGGAAAGATACACTTCCTTAAAGTAATTATGCATAACGACTTGAGCTAGGTCGTTCCCGTTTTTCAGGATAAATATCTGATCATATGGCTCTATGAATGTGGTCTCACAGCTCATTGGCTGCTACACTCATATAAGAGTATTTCAAAAATTCATACTGAGAGAAACATCACAGATTTTGAGCATAACATTAACACAATCTTGCTCTTTCTAAAAAAGTTCACGTGGCGCTGGCACACGGTGTCATTCCTGGGGAATATCACAGTGAAGTTTCGTATTTCACATTATACACTTAATATCTGCAAAATCATCCAGCAGATTTGGACTGTTTTAAAAGAAAAAAAAATATTACGTCCTTGTTTATGAGAAGCTGTAAATCAAATATCAGTCCCCTGCCTGCAAAAATCTGGTTTCTGCAGGCCTTTAAATTTGCTGTCAGAGATCAAATTTAACACATCCATCATTCTCTGTTAAGCTGACACTGCTGAGAGTCCATATTCATAGAGCCACAGTACCAGGTATTTACCCTAAAACATTCGAATGACCGAGTGCAAGTAGTTTTTGAGATAATGAAATTTAAAATGGCTCCTAAAAAGATGCGACCGCCATGTCTTGAAATGCATTTTGGAGAAAACTAATAACAGCAGGGGCCTGAAATTGTGCGTAACAGGGAATTTTTTAAAGATAAATCTGAGATGGGCAGGTGGGAGGCATTTCATAAACCGACATAATGTGTGTTTTGGCTGCTGTTACAAAACATCTGGGATAATAACGCCTTCTTTTTTTTTTTTCCTCCCTATCCTCCTTGGTACAGAGTGGCAGGCCTAAACTGAGCCTTCCCAGGCCTAACAGTGGGAGATTAAAAAGAAATAAATCTACAAGCATTACTGTAAAAAACAACCTGAAAAAAGCACAAGTTTAAAAAACAAAGAGTCTTATGAGTTCATGTGTTTTGCCTGCTCAGCTGATCAGCCACTTATGTTAACTAAAATCACAGAGTGCTAAGTCATTCATGGCTGCATCTCAACAAGGTTAAACTTGATTCGATGTACTGCTGCTGGTAGAGCCTTTGTTATTTTATCTTTAACCTGGAAGTGGGAAATAAACACCCTGGGGTCATTTCACACCCGTCACCCACCGAGCGCGTGCACAGCTGCTAGCGCTACACTGATTGAACTCGCATTCCCGACCAGTTGCAGCCGCCGGGCATGACAACTTTCCTGTTGGAAACCCTGCCCTGGACTCGGGGAACCTGTGATTGGTATGTTAAAAAATATTAATTTTCTGGCATGTTTTACAGACAACACACGGGAATGACAGTGATTTAATCGAATCTTAAGGCACTAAGTTTAGAGCTGGTAAATATTTTAAAACCATGCTTGGTCAGAGAGAATGAAATGGCCATAAACAGCCATCCAAACAATAACCAATATTGGAAAAAGCATCCTGGGAGTGTCGTGATCCATTGCTTTGACCCTTGCCTCTGATAACTCTGTTTTCTTCCAAGAGGGTAAAGCTCCAGACACGACCTCTTTAATACACTTTGTTTGACTGGCGGTCTAATCTTTTAAGTTGAGCGCAGCAATGGAAGACCATTATACACCCACAGTATGGAAAGCCTGACAGTAACAATTCAGTTCTGCCAGGAACAGCAGTTGACTCAATAACTCAGCCACACCAAAGGTTACACAATCATATTCACTGCTCATATGCAACATCCTTGCTAGCAAGGACATCTTCACCTTTACCCAGACACAATTTCTGTACCTCCTCCATAATGTGGGCCACACGAGAAGGTTAACCAACTTTGACTGCGACATAAAAACCTTCCTGCCGTAATAGTGCCGATGACAACAAACGCCCTGGGCATAAAAGGTGAGGCTGCTCGTGTCACAGGCTAACAGGAGCAGCCTCATTCCTGCAGTGTCTGCAGGGACACGCGAACGTCCTTGAAACGTCAGACAAAGCCACCTCAGTACTGTAACAAAGAAGCCAAGGGCCTCACCATGCCCGGGTTGGTGACGATCATGCCCTTGCACTCCTCGGCGTACTTCTGCCACGCCAGCTCCTCCCACTGCAGCATATCTGCAATCTCCTCCTCGGGGACCAGGGGCTTGCTGCTGCGTAGTAGGTAAAGCAGCACCTGATGCATTGACAGCACCTCCTTCCCGCCATCTGAGACATTTCATAAACATAAAGAAGAAATAAATTAATAAAGCCATGCATGCATAGAAGCTGAAGAGTTCACCAGATATTTATAGTCAATGAGAAAAAAAAAAAAGAAAAACGTAAAAGCCTCAGTGCAGTTATAGGAGGTTAACTATTTCTCCGAGCATCCATATGTTATTGTATAAAAATCAAGAATGCTGTTGGAGAAAATTCTTTGTTTTTTTTTTACAGGCATCTAACCCGCCTCACCTCTGCCAACCCTCAGCTTCTCAGCCAATATTCAGAGAAAATATACTGTGAAAATGTCCCCGTGAATTACAATGGCACTGTTCAGGAAGTGCACAGGTGAGCAGGGGAGGTGATGCAAGGTCGGACGGTGCGTGATACGTGAAGGCACATAATGACACGCTTATAATAACAACCCGCCCTGAATTACAAGATCAGAAATAAGCTGAGAGGTACACACACACACGTGCACACACATACGCATGTGCAGAGAAATACAGCTGAACACAAGCGTGCAATCAAGCAGGTCAAATAGAGGCAGTTTAATAGACACTCATGCAAAATTGATTGACCTCCATTTCAGATAGACACAAACCGAAAAAAAATCCACTGCCCTCTCAGTCCGGGATGCATTAGGACTAATACACACCCTATGACTGTAACTTCCAAACACACCGTCATCGTGCTCTCACTGTAACTCCCCTGTTTGCTCTCTGCCTCTTTCCCCTTTACAGATCACATCAGAAACACTGGATTGGGTCTTCTGGCGCTTTTGTAAAAGAGACAGATAAGTGTTTGTAGCCGACTAAATTGGGAGAGCTGGGAGAGAAATTGTTTTTTGATGGAGAGAAAGTAGGTGGGCACGGCTGTCATGACAAACGCAGCGGTAATATCATAGTGCACCAGCACCATCATGTGTATCAAAGATGAATACCAGGCAGACGCACAAAGGCTCAGGCACCAACTCCATCTGCCATTTTACCAAGAACGAACCACAAGTATCACCAAAGCTTCGAGCGGATATTGCTGGAGGCAAGTTTTTTTTGGTTTTAGGCAATGTTAGATGACTTAAAAATTACGGACCACCAGAGGGAGACAAATGGCAAAAAAAGAAGGTTCTGTGACGAGTCCTACCGGGCAGAAATCTGACAAAACGTGGCATGAAATGGAAACGCGGGCATCCAGAGACCTCACCGTCAGACTCCGGATCTGGAAAAAAGACACTTATTAATGACACAGCCTTACAATGCTTTTCACTCATTATTAAGAGTCTAACTTTATGAAATTGAAATGAAGATCCCAATTATTTAAAATAAGAGTTAATAATAAGAATTCAAGCTTTTCCTTGTACTTAACTTCATATCATGGATGTGACTCCCAATGTGAAATACAGTGTTTAATATTTAAAATGTTCTCTGTATGTGTAATGACTGCAAAGGTTAAACTCATATGGGATTACGTGCTGGTCGGCAATGCTCTCTGCCCCATCTCATCTCCTCATTATCATTCTGACAGGTATAATATAAATGCGCGACCGGTGCACATTGTTATCAAAAAGTCTTAATAATGGGAAAAAGGACATTGTTTTAAACACATTTCAACACAATTCTTAACAGATTTTAACCAAGGAGAAAAGAAAGCATAACTTTACTGCTAAGCAACAACAAAAAAATCCATTATTTGCATCCGAGAAAACATTATAGCAAGTTTATAACAGAATGCAGTTCCTCAAATGGCCACTGGGGGCTGACACTAAAATATACTTTACAGCATAAACCTTTTTGTTTTTTTTAACTTACCTGTCAAAAATTATTACTTTTAAAATTTTAAAATGAGAAATTTGGCCATGCTGATTGACAGGTGTGTCTCAGCAAAGTCATAACAGTGAATTAAAACTACTCTTAAAACTAGACGAGTCATCGTAAAACATTGTATTTTACTGAAAAAATGGTTTTGTACGTACAAAACTAACTAAAATCACATTAAAAAGACAGTTGGTCTTTAGTTTTAGGCAGTTTTGACAGATATGCCACGATCTGGCTGATGAGGCTTTGGTGCATCCATTTACTGGAGTAAAAAACTGGAGTTCCAAAAATTGACCTCTTGCCGATGGTGTCTGTTCCCTTTTGGATCATTTTTAATGCAACTACCTACCAAATGATACAGCTTGAAGCACTCATCCGAGAAAGGTGTGCTGCACTTTCCGTGAGTGAAACACTGAGAGGCAGTCTGTTGCAGCAGCTCATGATGTTGTTTTTAATGACTTCAACTTAAGGTTGATTTTCCTCGCTCACTGTGTTTTAGGCAAGATCGAAACAGCCACCCTTTGTCTTGCAGGGAAGTTTTAAAAGCCTACCAGTGTTTTTAAATTGGATTACACTCTTGGGAATAGCGAATCTCTATCAGCTGATCGCACTGACAGTTCTACCACCAGGAGCGAGGCCTGTAATCCCAGAGAAGCTATGAAGGAAATGACCGTTCTTTCACAGCTGTTCCACGAGGCACGGGAGGTATCGGGACAATAATTCGGAACGAGCTCATTGGGCTGATTAAGTGTAGGTGTGTAGATGAAAAACTCACACTTCCTGGGACCACAGTGTATCTGGCTTCACACGTTTTCAGGCAGACAGTAACGTTATTCTGAGCAGTAAGAAGAAATACGGACGGACTGCAGCGGTTGTGGTTTAAACGTCGATGTAATCGCAGACATGTTACTGTGAAGAAATGCTTCTGCCAACTGACTATCGAACTGCGAGCTGCTGGAATGCATCCATTATAGTGGCTGAGGGAATTGCTCTGTTTCAATCCAGTTTACATCAACACAGTTTGGAATTCTCCATCAGTGGATACAAGCATCACACAAATGGTAATAGATCCTTACCAGCCTCTGCACCACTTATTGGAGATGCTCAACATTTTCTATTACATCTATTGCGTGCAAGTATTGTGGTATCTGTAACAGATACCACAATACTTCTATTCATTTTAAATTTAAGCTCATACTAGATCTGATTTATCGAGCACCTCGCTTTCTTGTATTTTCTATTTAGCTGAACAAGTTCTTTAGTGTACGATTTCAACTTTTCAGAGCTGTTTTGTTCAGTGAGACTGAATTTATTTTTATTAAGCCAAGCTGGCTGCTTTAACAAAGTGCATTCCCACCTTTTAACTCTTAATGCAGGTTTGTGTGTCTGAGTTTGTGTGAATGCAGCTTGCTAACAAACCTTGCAAGCATTAGCACCCTCTCATCTAAATGTGGTCACTTATGTTTCGAAGAAAAAAAAACAAAAAAACAGACAAAGTGAGGCTTTAAAAAAAACAGAACTATTATACACAAAAAATATTTCCATAAAAATAAAGGATGACATTCAATAAGACGCCCATTTTGGTATTTCTGTAACATCCAAGCTGCAATTTGAGATAATTTCCTCTCATTTTGTGACCCATGCGTAAGAGATTCTGGTAGAACACGCTGCAATTTACAAGCAACAATCACCGATAAAGCTGGGAGTTTCTGTGATCTGTGTGTGATCGCGAGCCCTCGCTCTGGGAATCGTACCTGTCAGGTTCCAGTCATAAAGCTCAAGAATATCCCGGAACAAGTAGGAGGCAAACAGCTCCAGGCCTCGGACGCAGTAGTTCTGTACACGAGAGACAGCAGAGGTTTGTTATCAGCGGCACGTGAATACACAGTAGCAGCATGCAGCCACAAAGAGTACCCCATAATGTAGATATGATTGATAAGTAAATCCAGTTCTGAGACTTTATCACATAAGCCACCTTATTGATACAATCACCCTCAGCGGGTCAAAAGGAAGCTCTTTTTCCTCTTCTAAAAGGATTAGCACCTTCACTCATCCGAGCACTGAGGTGCGAGAGTTACACGCGGCTCAGCGGCGCTCAGTCTCAGCCGTTTGAGATAAAAACAAAAGGGGTGAGAAAGGGGAGAAAAAGAGCTGGCAGATAAAGTGGGGTTTTACTGACCTCCGGTGCCATCTCCTCTATGAAGTGAATGGTGTAATCTATGTTGAAGCGGATCACACGGCACAATGGAATCTGTGATGATGAAAGGAGCAGAGGACGAGGAGAAGAAAGGACAGACTGACTCATTACCATGGCGTTAGGCAGAGGTCACAGCTTTGCAAGGAAACTCATTAAAACCTTGTTTTTGGGGGGGGGGGGGGGGGGGGGTTCAACG
>VUQG01020631.1:0-21929 GCA_015106755.1 Etia nguti | reverse complement strand
GAATTCCAATAAAATTGATTCATGTTTGTGGCTGTAATGTGACAAAATGTGGAAAAGTTCAAGGGGGCCGAATACTTTTGCAAGCCACTGTAGTGATGGAGGACATGCAGAGGGCTGGTGTGACAGAGGAGGATGCTGGGATACGGTACTTACAGTCTGTGCTTGCTGTGACCTCTTTCTCCACCCAATCGTGTCCTCAGGCTGGCGGAGCTGCTGGAGGTGGAGGAGCAGCAGCTCCTGCAGGAGATGGAGGAGAAAAAGGAGACAACTTTAGAGAAACAGGCAAAGATGAGAGAGAAAGCCAAAGCGCTGAGAAACAAGAGAGAGAGCGAGCGGCAGCAGCTGGTGTCTGAGAAACTGGAGCAGCAGTTCAGGTACTGAAGTACCCACACCCCGACTTCCACCCAAAAATCTACCACAGCATGTCTCATGGAGATGATGATTCACTTTAATGAAATAGCAGAAACAAATATTCATCGCAGTTTCCCAAGATAAATCATTAATATTAGAGGGCATTACAACTGCGACGTAATCAGTGAACTCCTCTGAAGGCAATCCTTTCAGACTACTGATTCACACTGGAACAAGTTAAACCACACAACTCGAGGCAGGAAGATAGTTTGGCCAAACTGAACTAAAGCTGCTTTAAAAAAAGTTCAGAAAGACCGACTTTAAAAAGGTGATCTAGTCCTGTAACCAACATCAGAAAATCCTTTTAATTTTTAATAAATAGTCTGAGCTGTGTGGTCGCTGCTGTGTTCAGGGAGCAGTGCGAGGAGCTGCGCAGCATCCGCAGCAGGCTGACGGAGCAGCAGGTGTGCCAGGAGCGAGCCACTCAGGTGAGGAGCCGGCGGGAGCAGCAGCGGCGGCAGCAGGAGGAGGACCGGCTCTTCTCTGAACTGTGGGCGGGCGACGGGCGAGCCAAAGAGGAGCAGGAGAACTCCCGAGCCCAGAGCCAGCGACGCAGGAATGAGGAGCAGCGCAGCTTTCTGTGGAGGCAGGTGGAGGCAGCCGAGCAGCAGAGGCAGCGGGAGAGGGAGCTGAAAGAGGAGGAGGCCCAACTTCTGGTCTGTCCCTTAGTCTTTACAGTTACACTGTCTCAATCACCACAGGGGGGCGCCACAGCTTAAAAAAAAACACACAAACACTGCAGCTCATTCTGATGTCTGAAGGATGAATTAAAGTCTGCAGAAATACAGTCTGTGTGGGAGAAAGAAGATCTGAGCATGTGCAGAAGCCCCCTGTTCACACTCCATACACCTGCTGAACACCACACTGTCTACAGTTCCACTCTAGTGCAGTGTTTCTAATCACATTCACCTTTGCACATTCAGCAGACGTGATGACTGAACCGTCTCCTCCCTGTGTGGCATGCAGGTGCAGCAGCGGCAGATGCTCCTCCTGCAGAAGCAGCGGGAGCAGCAGCAGAAGCTCCGGGTGCAACAGGGCCAACGGCGACTGCTGGATCAGGGTTTGAGGCTGAAGATGAAGCGCCTGGCCAGGGAGCAGCGCGAGGAGCTGGAGGTGGACATGAGCATCCTGCAGGTGCTGCTCAAGCAGGAAATAGATGAGAAACAAGGAGCTGCTCAGAGGAAGGTAGGAGCACCTGAATGCCACGCCGACTGCAAGACGAGGGATCGAGCCAGAAAATGTAAAGTCTGTTATTTTAATTATTGTTCTCTTGTTTGTAACACTGGGTTTTAACACAGGGGCAGATCTGTGTCCTCTCGAGGATGCTCACAGACTCAGACCGGTGGCTGGTGGACTTCACCCAGGAGGCTTTTTATCACTGAGTTTGTGGGGACTAAAGTACCACTTATTTGTTTTTGTGCTGATTGTGTAGTTCTGCTGATTAGATCAAGCAATGGCCTCCAACTAGCACTGTGGCAGGAATTAGCATTAACATGTCTGAGGTCATGTGTTCAGGTGTAAAAGGTCAGAGAGCATTGGGCCTCTGGTAAAGGCTTTAAGTGTCTCTGCTCTTGGTCTTCAGTGGGAGAAGGATTGAGCAGCAGGCTGCAGGTGTATGCTGTGATGGTCTGCTTTGGTAATAAGAGGGAACTGAGTGTAAAAGTGAACCTGACCACGAGCTCTGGGTAGAGACCTGAAGGGTAAGGCTGAGAGCTGCTCGTCTGCATCGAAAGGATCCGGCTGAGGTGGAATGAGAAAGTTCAGACACACCCAGATTCAAGTGTTGGATCTCCTGCTAGGAGGAGGTCCCAGTGCAGACACAGGACACACTGCAGAGGTCTGGGGGGTCTGACTGCTGATCCTGAGGTCCAGGTCTCAGGAGCAGCAGTCAGAAGATGGATGAACATTATTTGATTGGTGGATGAGTTTTTTTTGTCCTGTTCTTTCTGTGGTTCAGTGACAGATTGATTCTCAGCACTGATCCTCTCAAACCTTAAATTCAAATGACTACAGTGGAAGGATGAAAATATTCAGGCACTGTTACCCACTTTGGGTGCACTTCCTCATTCAGGCCAGCGGGGGGCCTCAGAGCACTGCATTCATCTGCAGCTGACACAGAGTGAACATTAATGAAACAGGACAGACATTTACTAAGGACCTGAAGTTGTCTGTAGGCTAATCAGTATGGTCTGTTCTTTAATAAAACAGAGTGAAGATTAAATTAGTTTCAAAATTGGAAAGAAAATGTAAATAAAACAGATGTCTTCTATGTGAAGTGACGAGAATCGAGAAATTTAGATTTTCATTTGTGAAGGAACACGAGAATGCACTCATCTGTGTGTGTGTGTGTGTGTGCATTCAGGCAGAGCTGCGTGAGGAGCAGCGGAGGTACCGGGAGTATCTGTCCGAGGAGCTGCAGAGACAGAGGAAAGAGGAGGAGGAGATGGAGCACTTGATGGAGGAGCAGCTGAAGGAGGTCTGGGCTAAACGAGAGGAGAAGAGCCGGCTGGAGAGGGAGGCCAGGAAGAGGCTGATGGAGGAGGTGATGGAGGCGCAGCACCTGCAGATTCAGAACAAATGTAAGAGAAAGCAGAACAGTAGTCGTGCTGCAGCTGTGATCAGGAGAGAAATTATTTATCCGACATTTCATGACTTCATGATCTCAAAATGAAAACATGAGACGTTGTGAGGCCGTCTGATGTGAACGTGTTCCAAAACACACTCGGATGAGATTCACAGCAGACCCCAGGCAGTTTTTATACATTGGTTTAAATCCTTTAATCATTTCATTGTTTAAATGCTCACTTTGTGTGTGTGTGTGTGTGTGTGTGCGTGTCTGTGTGCGCGCACACTCCAGTGTATGCTAACCTGCAGAAACAGGCCGAGGTGAAAAAGGAGTGTGAGGAGCTGGAGCGAGTCATTGAGGAGGAGAAGCAGAAGAAGGAGGAGGAGAAGAGATGGTAGGTCAGCACGGCCGAGTGCTGTCCATGTGTCTGATGTCCATGTGTCTGATGTCCATCTGTCCCTCCCACAGGCAGAAGCAGGCGGCCGGGGCATACCAGGCCGACCTCCGTGCTCAGATGCAGCAGCAGCAGCTGCTCCGTTTGGAGCTGAAGGCTCAGGAGCAGCGGGAGTACCAGCAGGGCCTGATTCTTGAGCAGCTCCTCAGCGCCAAGAAAGAGCACATCCTGTCCAGGTTCATGTCCCACAGTGCCGGTACCCACCCTTTTAGAAGAGTGGAGGTCTCCAGGTCTGCACCCCAGACCCAGCTTACAGACTACTGAGCCCCCACAGCTTTATCGGGGGAAAGGGGATCTTTATCAGGTTTTCTCTACATCTATTTTGTTTGGATATTTCTCTTTTATTTAACACACAAAAGTAATTAAACAGAGTGATTTAAAAAGACGCTTTAGTCTGGTGATGTTACTGTGAAACTGTTCAGACTATTCAAATTTAAAGAATTGGAATCAAAGCTGGAAAAATTTTGGAATACAGAAAAATAACACTTAAGTACTTAACGGCTCCAGGTGTTATTAATAACAGCGGTTCTCTGAAGTAGTTTTATTTATATCATGATAATAAACACCTAAATCAGGTGACAGAGTTATGCTGGTTTGTTTTGCCCTTTAAATGCTTCACTGTGAAGTGACTGATGGGGTGAGTGATGTCAGAGGAGCCTGTTTGTGATTCACACTCTCTGTTGCGTAATATTTACTGAAGGAGAGGGAGGAGAGCCATGTTACAAAAAGTCTGTGTTTTATTGTGAAAGAATCATCATGTGGTAAAAAGAAAATAGGCAACAGCAGCAGTTTGATGTAACGGGGTGAGTCACTGTAAAACATCTCTAATAATTATAAATGACTCTTCTTTATGAATATCACTGCAAGCTGCTGACAGAGGACTCTCAGGATGAAGCTCCCAGCTCAGCAAACATCACGTCTTTAATGTATTTAATGAACAGGTAACACTTAACATGAAGGTGCACATACTCACCATTTCCTTTCCTGTGTATTAGCAGCATACTGGTTCTTCATTATAAAAACCCTTATTTTATTCAAGACTCATCTCACATGACTATATTCAGGTAGGATGGGAGGTTTAAGCAGAATAAATGGATAAAACTATTTGACTGTTCTCTGAAGGTTGCCCCCAGAATTGCTTTTAAATTACCTTTGGCAGACGTTTGACCTGCTCCTCTGGTGGAGTTTGTATTCAGCCTCTTTTTCATATATTTGTCATGAATAAGCTGCTGTGTAGTTTGCATTACACACTATCAAAAAGTCCCGATCCTAAGATCCTAAGTCTGACTACACTAAAGTATTAGTCAGTCCAAGAATCATTCACACTAGTTTTCCTTTAACATTCCCTAAATGGGGGGCCCAAAACCATCTCTTTGCCTTGGGCCCTGCTTAGTGTTTAGTCCGGCCCTGCTGTAATGCTGTCCCATTGCATATGCTTACATCATTTTTACAAATCACTAGTTGGAGAAGTTAATTAGTATTTAATGTACACTAACAACATACTTTTGCAGTTTGTTTGTTAATAAAGTTATTCAATCATGTTGAGGAAACGTCACACTAACACACTCTGGAGTTTTCATGGATAAAGTTGTGCAAGCAGAATTAAACTGTCTGCATCATTACATCATAGATGGGGTGGATAGAATAACATGAATGCCTCAGCATGACCACAGTGTGTGTGGGGGCAAAACAATCACCTGAAGAACAAAAAAACGGTCTCTGCAGACCTGAACTCATCTGAACAACATATTCAGCACTATAATATTTTCCTTTTTTTCAGTTTATCTTTATTTCACCTGATCGTGTTTGTAAACCAAACATAAACTGTATATCAAAGATGGACACAGCATCTAGGTCAGTAAAGTGCAGCATTGCATTCCTCCTACTGTGCAGGAAAATGAAGTCAAAGGAGTCTGACTGAATAGAAGTCTTTGACAAAATGAGCCTACTGCTCACCCGATCTCTGACCTCAGTGAATTTTTCTTGAAACTCCGCCCTCTCCTCTAAATATGGTCGCTTATGGTCCCTACAGAAAATAACATGGCAGCTGCCAAATTGCTCAGAAGTAACCAAAAGGTCATGAAAACACGGTTACATTATATTTTATACACTGAGTGCTGCCCCTCAGCAGGCTTCCAAAAGCTGGCGCATCAGAAAGAAATCAGCTAGCCCAAAGCTCTGAATCATGCAAAGCTGCCTTTGTAGAGTCAAAGAATAAAAACATGCTTAGACATTTATGCTGTCCATTTTCTTATGTAACTAACTGTGTCTCTATTGCACAGACTGACCACAGGACTGAAACGGTGATTTGTGCAGCACCAATAAAGATTATTTTGAACTGTTAATAGTGCAAAACACCTCTGTTTGAGTCCAAGAATGAAAACGAAGAGCTGGAAAAGGGTGACATGAATGCTAGTGCCACATTATATTTCACTGATGTCAGAGGAGCACAGGTTCAGGAATGTTCATGAAAATCACAGGTCTGTCAGCCTCTGGTGAGATTTCTTCTTCCGTGTGCAGCCTGTTGAAATTCTCTGTTGTCTTTTTCACGCCTGTGCTTCACCGCCTTCACGGCTGTGGCAGCATGATAAAGCCTGTTGTGGGTGGACCAGCGTCTTGTCAGATTCATGTGCGGGTAAACACCTCATACCTGCAGAAGGAGTGGTTTGGGAGTGGACTCATTAGCTGAGTAAGAATAATAGCTGTGCTCAGACAGGTCTGAGATGAGCTGTTGCTTCCCACAATCACTGTCACAGGATCTGATGCAGCTTCTTTCAGCACATGAGGATCTATTTATCAGCCAGAGAGGATGAGCGGAGATTATTACCCCTACTCCAAGGTAAAGGACCCGTTATCGCCTCTGTACTCGCTGTAAGAGCTCGTATCTGTGGTTAATGTTCACACAAAATATTCTCTATAACGTTCACTATCAGCCTGTCGGCATTACACAACATCTCTGATAACAGACACACTTTACTGGTGTGTTATCAGAAGGAAAAGTCTGACTTACATAAGAACATTTTATGTAAAACCAGCTTAATACTTTCAAATTTTATGTCTGTGAGGAGATATTACAGGAAACATAAATGTGATGGGTGGTGGAGCATGAAGGTCAAATATCTACTTTTTTTGGACTGATAGACTTTTTAGTTTGACTGTGTTTGTGCGAGATTTATCCACATGTCTGAACAGAAAAGGATAAATTAGTTGGAAGGATTCTTAGAGGCCTGCATGAGACGCAAAGAAAGCAGCTAAAAAATCCTACATTTCCCATAGTGCAGCTGGATGGAGTCTTACTGCACTGAAGCAAAACACTCACAGTGAAAGAGATCCAAAATGTTGAAGCAGTTTAGTGTTAGTTTTTTGTTTCTGGAGTGACCACATTTAGACGAGGTGGTGGAGTGCAAACTGACCAGCCAATGCTAGCTAGCATGTTAGCACTATGTTACATTCCTAGAATTTTACCAAAAATGGAGATCAGACTTCTTGGCCGATCTGTGATAATAATTAACCTCACAGCAGCCATGATATTGGTCAGATAATTGCCTCCAACAGCACGAACACAGAGGTCCTGTTATCTAGCAGACAGCTAGCAGCTACAGCCACCTCTCACCATCATAATATTGCAAACTGTTATCATAAGATCAAACCCAATGGTCTTCACAAAGTCAACAAAGGAGAAACAGGTTATAGTAACAAAACAGTTTCCTGTATCAACCTGTAAACATGTTTATTTTTCCAGTAAAGATGAACATTTTAACATGGGAGTCTATGGAGACTAACTCAATGCTGGAGCCTCAAGTGGCCATTAGAGGAACTGCAGCTATGCAGGCTTGATCTTGCCACAGCCTTGGAAACACCTTCTGGCAGTTATTTAAAAGATTAAGTTGACAGTAATAAAATTTATGTCAGTGGTCACCAAGAGATAAAAACTATACAGTTAGAAGCTTCAGAGGTTTGAGGACTTTATCCCAAAATAAGGTTTAATGGTGGGGGGTTTTTTATTGCTAACTGACATGCACAAGGTTACACAGCATTACAGTTGGTGTGACATTTTTACTGGTTTCAGCCTACAGTGTAATTCTTGCTGTAAAATAAAAGGAAACATAAAGTACATGATTTGCATTTAAAAATAGAAAATAAAAAACATAAAAATACTTAAGTACACAGCAGGTGTTAACACAGGATTTATTTACATTCCACCTCATTATTGCACTTTTGATTGGTCTGGCCTCTTTCTGGTTCCACTACATTCAGTTTTTGTGGTCAATTTAAACACAAAGAGTTGAAGTGCAACAAAGCTTAAGGTGTGGAAAGAATGAGACGACACGTTTGGATGAATGCTGTGAGGTGAGGAGGCGTGGACGAGCGTTAAATGATTAATTCTCACAGTGTGCAACCTGTTTGCTTTCATGTCTGTTCGTCTTCTCTTTGTGGCTGATTGTTTGACATTCCAGTTGTCTTTCCAAAGCCTTCAAGAAAAGATCATCAAAAAAATCAAAAGAAAGATTAAAAATAGAAAATCTAAGTTCCTCTGAGGGTAGTTCTCTAATTGACCAAATGATGGTGCTATTGTGACAGCACCACAATTCCAATATTTTGCAACACTTACTTAGATTTCTAATTTCAGTTATTTATTTATGTTTGTATTTTCTTTATTTTAAAAACACACATATTTTTAACATTAAAAAATGTATTTGAGTAATCATCGTTTATATAGTTTAATTTATTATTGCTTTAGAACCCCTTGGTGGTAAAATTGGTAGAAGATCAGCAGTTTGTATTTGTAATATCAACCTTTATAAACAGATTTGGTTGTAACTGGATGAAACATTAAAGAGTTACAGCAGTTTGACCATTAAGGTGGCCGCACCCACAAAGGTGTGTTAGCCAATCACAGAGAAGACGTTTTAGGTTTTTAGGGGTCATTTGATTATAATATAAGTTTGGTGAAGAGTGGAAGAATATTGGAGAGCAGGCAGACAAAAGTACGGTGGGGACTTCCTTCTCCATAGAGGGCGCTCTGAATTACTGTGAGAAAAACTGAAAGTCATATACGTTGTATTACAGTTCAGAGGCATGACTGGTGCTGGATTTGTGATAAGTGAAATAAAATTTGGACTTTTGTCTAGAGAAGCAGGTGGGAGTGATTATTTGAGTGGTATAGCTCCGTTCACTTTGATCCATACAAATAATTCTATACACTGGAATTAACAGGCAGTGGAATCGCTGCCGTTTTCCACTGGATCCACAAACACAATCAGTCTTGTATTATTAGTTCAGAATATTTTACAAGGCTTCCTAATTTCTGACCAGTGATGTGCTATCTGTATCAGATCTGATGGTGTGAGGCAGTGGATTCTGGAGAGGCTGCCTAAAGTGTCATAGTGTTGACACTTTTACAGGGATGGTATTCGCAGAAATTCAAATAAAATATTAATCTGGGAAATTTAAAAAAAAAGGAAAAAAAAGAAAAAAGGACCCCTCAAGTTTCTCTCAGGACCCTCGGTGGGGTGCCATGCCTCATGTTGAAGCACCCTACCCCGTTTGTGTGTGTGTGTGTGGTTGAAACCTGGCTGGGAGCCAGGGATCAGCCAATCAGCGGGCAGTGTGGGGAAAACACGGCTGTCAGGAAGAACCGGCCTCCTCCCTCCACCTGCGGGTCGCTTCAGGCTTTTCGTTTCCGTTTTTCTGGATTTCGGGATCATTCTTCCGGTTCGGACCCTTCACACCGGCTCTGAGTTTATCCAGAAGAACCCGAGGGTTCGTTTTTACCGGAGTAAACGGCAGCGGGAGCGCGCTCCCTCGGACTGAAGCTACACCGAACAAAGTGACCGAAACTCGGCCAGACACCTGCTGCGGGGCATGCGCACTGGAAGGTCTTTGCTGGTTTAGGACCGAACCGGATCGCAGAGGGACTCTAATGGATCATTAATGGGCACAAGAGGAGCGTGTTAGTGTGATCCACCGGGGAGGCACGATGTCCGTGAACGAGCTGTACACGAAGGTGAGTTCACTTTTCACCTGGAAAACAGACGCGCACCTGCTGGAGCAGCTCCAGCCAGAACCCCGTCACCTCCGCCGCCTTTAGCCGCTCGGGATTCACCTGCATTAAGCTCTGAGGATAGTTTATGTTACACCCGACACACAAACCAGAACTCACGGTGTTTATTCAGATCTTAAAGAGGTGAGTCACCCGTTAGGGCTCAGTGTTGGAACATTAGACGCTGCGGGTGGAGAGTGAAGTAAAGTTGGAGCTATAAATGTTGAAGCTACAGAAGTGAGGAGAGGTTTATTTGGGCTGAATGTAAGAGAGGGGCAGGTGAAGCCTGGATCACGCCAACTAAAGAGACTTTACCGCAGAAATTCCACAGAGTGCACACTTTAGTGTAAAATGGCTCATTTCTGAATGGAGCCTTGCGTGCGACTGAGCGGACAGGTGCAGGAGGCGCAGATTTGAGTTAAAAGGGACCCGTGTTGGATTTCAGAGTGGTTCACAGGACTCAGGTTGTCTCTGAGGCTGGATAGTTTCTGTGATCAGGACATTATAACTGGTTGAATAAACCTTCAGAGCGAGACCGGAAGCTGGTTTTCTGCTGGTAGTTTGAACCTGTTATCAGCCTGGAAAAGCAGCATTATTACACTTACTGATGATTCATCACTCAGATCACTGACAACTCATCATCTGCTCACCTGCACATCAGTGATTAATGATTAAAGCTCATTTTCTATAATAAGCAACAAAAGAAAATCAGAGATGAAGTCATTATGTCTTATCTAATGGCTTCATCCTTCAGCCACACACACACACACACAGTCAGATCATTGAATTTGTTCTGTGTTTGCCTTTCAACTTAATTTTCTTCAGCATCATAAACCGACAGGCAGAAATGGGAAAGAGAATAAAAACATAAAACAGCTGATGAGTAACAGGAAGAAAATGCTCAGACAAAAACAAAATAAAAGAATAAAACCAGAGACTGATGGATCGTGGAGGCTGTAGGATTCAGCAGGGTTGTGGGTTCAGACACGCTGGGCTCTGTTCATACTCTGATGGTTGGATGTCTTTGGTTCAGGGAGTCCACTTTGTTGTGCACATCGCTTTAATCTGAGCTTTGTTTCTGGTCTAATCTGTGACTCTTTATTAACTCAGCAGGAACCTGTGTGCATGTTCATGAACTCGTTAACCTCGCCTCAGCTTGAGTGAAACCTCTGCTAAATCAGGCTGTCTGAAATCTGGGGTGCAAAGACTAAATGAGCTTTCTCCTGCAGCAGAGCTCCCTGTAGTCCCCCACCAGTACTGTCTCCTGGATCTCTGTAAGCAGGCAGAAAAGCATCTTCTTACGTCAGCGTTTTCAGCAAAAGTAATTCTGGACTTCTGTCTGAGATCTTCTTGTGAGAGATCAGAATTAAAGCTTGTAAAATGTGAGGATGTTTTGTTTTGTGATCTTCGTCTCTGCTTCGTTCTCTGAAAACTTTGAGAGCAGAGCTGGAGTTCCGTGAGTCTTCTTCTTTCTTGTGCTGTTATGAGAAGAAAGTGACTCAGAAGCCGACTTTAATCTGTTGATCCGTCATTTTATTACATGCTGCTGATAATGATGCCCTTGACTCTGAGACCGGATGTATTTTTAACTGTCGTCATTTTGTCGTACAGCTCTTCTGCACCAAACTCACTTCGACTTTTGGACTTCTCAGTTTGAACTGAAGCAAAATTTCATGTGTGGACTGTGAGGAAGTGGCAGCAGGATCTCTGAGAGGTTAGCAGGTTAGGTTAGGTTAGAGTCTGAAGTTAGCTTCAGATTTTGTTGATTTTGTTGTTTCCACAGAAGGTTTATAAAGCTGTAGTTTCTAACTAAAGAGCACATTTTAGTTTCCGTGTTGTTTTTAAACTAAGTTTGTAGTTTGTGTCACTGAACAGCATTTCTTTGATCGTCTCTAATTTAAGTGACGTCACAAACTCTGGCTGTTGTCACAGGTGTTGTGTGGTAAAGGTGCCATAATTGGAAAAGGGGGGGGGATGAGCTGCAGGAGCACCTGTGTGCAGGATGCTGGATAAGCTAACTGTAAACAATGAGGACAGGCTGTAGGTAGGTTCAGAGGATGGGAAAGAGGTGCACACCTGTCATCACACCTGCCCACATGTTTAACCTGTGAGCGCAGAGTCTGTGTTCCTGCGGCAGTAACAGTGAAACCTGTGAAGCTGGTACGTGCTGCTGAGTACAGCTGCTGCTCCTCCACATTGAAACGAGGCAGTTGAAGTGGCTCAGTCATCTGACCAGGAAGCCTCCTGTTCACCTCCATGGTGATATGTTTCATCTATCGGGGAGGACACCCCAGGACAGACCAGGACACACTGCAGAGATTATGTCTCCCTGCTGGCTTAGAAAGGGTGGAGGAAGGGGGTGGGCTTCTCTGCTTAGATTGCTGCCCCCGAGATTAGGGGCACCGGCTTTCTTCCAGTCTTACAAATAGCAATCATAACGTAACCTAATAAAATATAAACTCAAATGATCAAATTGTCTCTGGAATGGACCCAAAAAAACTAAATAAAAACACAAGTGCAGACATAACCCTGAAGTTCATTCAGCTTTCAGTCAGTCATGTTTAATATTGTTTTACAAACAGTGAAGTTCAGTCATGTGAACATTTCCACCAGCTGACAGCAGCACTTTTCCACATCCTCTCCACATTCTGCCATAACCTCTCCTTTTAACCCATGTCTGAGAAACTGAGCCACTGTGTTTAGATGTGATCACCCGAAGCCAGCGAGGACAGGCACCACCCAACCCCACCCCCCCACCACCCTGCAGAGGATGAGCGGTTGGACTGAATGATGGAGACTCGCGCAAAAGAAGTCGTCGTCTTCTGCTGTGCGGGGCGGGATTAGCTGAGATTAATTACAGCTCGTTAGTCGCAGCTCTGCTCTGAGGACAGTGTGAGCATATGTTTCAGATTAGAATCAGTCAGACGCAGATTTCTGACCGAACCTCAGCACATAGAGACACACACACACGACTATCTATGAGTCAGCTCTGATCTGTAATCCTCCTCCTGGGCCCGGTGGTCCGCTTCATCAAGTGGGGCCACTTTGAACCTCATTAGACTGAGTACTTTTTTTTGGGGGGGGGGGGTTCTACCTGCAGCTCCACCTGTGCTTAGCTGAGTCATGATTGCTGGGCTCTCCAACAGGTTTGGTGTTATCAGTGCGATCTCAGAGTGATGCTGGTCTCGTGGGAATCTGCTGGGCTCAGATCCAGGACTCTGCTGTTGGTGCTGAGTCAGAGAAAATCAGGCCTGCAGCGGGACAAGTTTCTGTACTCATTAATCTGATTGATAATCTGATTAATTTTAAGTGTTGTTGATCACAAAGTGGTCAGAGTGTCTTCTAGAATCCAGAGAGCTTCAGTTTAAACTCAGACGCTTCCCTCCTTTTTTTTTTCCACTTTGGTGGATATTAATAGTTCTCATTAAATCTTTCTGGTGCTGGTTGATGCTGGAGTTTCTTCCTGTCTGGTGATGAAGCAGCTTTGTTATGTTCGCTGTCTTCAGTATAAAATGTTGAGTCTGTCTGCACCTGAATATTTAGTGATTCAGAGTTTTGTTCATTAGACATTGTTTTTTTTGTTTTTTTCTGGAGTCAAATATTCTTTTTTAAAAATGTTGACATAAACTGTCCCAGAGCCGGCATCCGTCTCACTCACAGCAGCCATCTTTGCACTTCAGTTCTGCTGTTTGCTGCTGTTTGGGTTTTTGTCAGTCAGCTGTTCATGCTGTTAAATGTAGTTATTGGTCTGCTGTTTTGAAGCAGTTAATAACAGACTGTTACACATGCAGGTAAAATTATTTGTATCTAGAAATAAGTCTGTGTGATTTCTGACTGAGGTGAAATGTGATGTAAATGAGGTTAAATGTGAGCGGAGCTCTCCTGCTGGTGTATTTACATGTTGTTGTGTGTCTGTGAGGAAGCAGGAAACAAACAGACTACATCTCTCTCCTCCTGAGCTGTAGCTCTCTGGTTCTGCAGCTGCTGGATGAATGCAGCGTGTCGTACAGCTCACAGAAATCCTGAAGAGTCCTGAATGTGTCTGTGGTTAGCACTGAACCTCTGAAATCACCCGTCTCACTCTCGCTCTGAGTGTGATGAGTATTTTTATTTCTGCATATTATAAACAAAATGCAGGTAAACACGCAAATAAATCAAGTGCACATAAATATTTAAAAACTAAAATATTTATTGATTTATGTTTTGGACACTGCCTCAGCCTGCCATCAGACCCTCTCTGCAGGTAGGTGGACTGTCTGTAGATCCCTACATTCTGCCAGCAGAGAACCATGTGGAATCAGTGCAGCGGTGTACTGGTGGTTGTGGTTTCAGCAACTTTTGTCTGTGTGTTAATGTTTTTTTTTTGTCTGGGTGTGTAGTTTGAGGTGGAGGAAGCTGGTTGTTTGGTCACATTGGTGACAAGATTAGTGGACTCAGTTTTCAATCTTGCTTTAACTTCTGTTCCTCACTGATGAGGCTGGAAGCAGAAGTTCAATTCAATTTTATTTATACAGCACCAAATCACAACGACAGTCGCCTCAAGGCGCTTTATATTGTAAGGTAGACCCTACAATAATGCATACAGAGAAAAACCCAACAATCATATGATCCCCTATGAGCAAGCATTTGGCGACAGTGACACAAGAAGTGACACGTCCTTTCGATTTTGGTGTAAACTTCATTACGAGTCCTTCACACGGGCTGTTAGAAAGAATCAGGGAGGTGAGATAGACACTGAAACATTGCCATCATAGTTCAGGATGTCCATCCGCCCACTTTCTAAACGCTATCTGAGTCTCAGGACAGAAGTCTGAACAGAAATACGCAGGCCTCGCACTCCCACCGTCCCCAACAATCTCTTCCAGCTCTTCTGAACAGTGAGGCATTCCTAGGCATTCCCCTGGCTCTGCCTCAGGGTCTCCTCTGAGTTGGAAATACTCCAAACATTTTACCCAGGAGGGCTCCAGGAGGTGAGCTGGTCAGGTGAACCTCCACTGCCTCACTTCCCCTGAAAGGTGTTAAGGGTGAGACGGTTTTGCATTCTGCTGATGGAACTCTGAAGTCATAACAGTTGGGTTTATGTCGGCAGCTTTTGTGTGTGTGTGTGTGTGTGTGTGTGTGTGTGTGTGTCCCAGAGATTAAAAGCCTTTGTCAGAGTGAATGTTTGATATGCAACCTTCGACCTCTCTTCTCTCTGAGCCTTCAGTGCAGATCAAAGTTCCTCCGCAGGTTGTGTTGTTTCTTCCTGCGGGACACACCCAGCGTCCACCATGGGGCTGATGTCACCGTGCTGACACGTCACTGGGCGGAGACTCCGCTCACCTGTGCAGCTCTGAATGGAAACCTGATCCGCACATATAGAAACAGACAAACTCATTCTTCTTCAGGTCAGACTGAGGCTCAGAGTGAAAGAACAGCCTGTGAACTCTGCCCCATGACTCAGAGCCACTCCAGCTCTTTGTGTGTGCTAATCCAACACCTTCACTTCCCCTGCAGGCTCGTCTTTTATTCCAAACCTGTAGGAAGGCTTGTTCTCCAATGCTGGTCCTCTTCTTTCCCTAAACCCTCCCCCAAAACAAAGCACAGCAGCTAAATGTCAACTCTGTCCACATTTCTGACACACGGGAGCAAAACAAAGTCTGAGATAGAGAGTTAAACCCAGCTGGCGGTCAGGAATCTGACCTGCTGTGTTTGTGTTTGAATCCAGCAGCTGATTTTGCTCAATAGTATTTTAACGCGACACTGGCAAGTTACAGATTACTTGTAGAGCTTGGTGGTGACAGGAAATATGTTTCCACACGTGTCGAACAAATCTGCTCAGCTCTGCCACGATCAGTGACTTTTTGAGGGGTAAAATGATTTAGACCCCGGTCTGTGGAGGCGTGTTTTTAAAATGCTCTTCTTCACTTCATTGTCATGTTGTGTTACTTTTGTCGGAATGAGCTGAAACTTATCAAAGGACAAACATTGTGTAACCGTCCACATACTTATGGCATGTATAACCCCTCCCCTGCTGAAGACATGCTCGCCTATGCAGAGACGTGAAGCTGCGCGCGCACGCGTGTGTGTGTGTGTGTGTGTGTGTGTGTGTGTGTGTGTGTGTGTGTGTGTGTCCTCATTACTGGCTGAGTTTCCTGCTGAGATGCTCTGCATGCGGACTTCATGCTGCTCAGTCATTGGATAATTACTGATGGTGTCCTAGATAAACTTACAGTGTACACACATACCACACACACATTCACAACACACACGTTTACCACTCACACCACACTCACACACTGTTGATAGAGATCATGATCACACACGAGCTCACAGCATACTTTGTGTCAGTCGTCCTTTAGTTCATGTCTTCAAACTGAAGCTTCGATCTGTGGATCTTTCTGTTATTCTCTGTCACACATCACATCTGTTCACATCAAACACACCAAAGTTTCTAATAACAATAATAATAATTATAATAAGGATCTCAGTTTGGAAGTTTTTTTTGCTCTTGGATCTGGATGCTGTCATAGAGAAGAGATAAGCTCCGCCCACCTGCTGCTGTTCAAACCTTCTGTGTTTAAGCAGCAGAAACAGTTTGTTTCAGACTGAAGATGACCTGACGGGCTGCTCCATCGCTCAGTATCAGAATTTTTTGAACTGTGACTCATGAAAATCTCGTCCAAGAATAAAGAACTGGAGCATGAGCAGAATTGGACCTCTTTTCATTAAAATAACAGCATTGTAATGAAACATGATGCCCTGGTGTTTTTCTCCATTTGTGGGTCTGATTTCAGTTGAAATGTTAACCTGCGCAGTCTCAGGAGGCTTTAAATGGTGTGTAATAGTATTCCACTTTGAAAAGCATGTGGTGACGGTGAGCAGGAGAAACTGTGTTTGTTTAGGGAGAGCTGAAAAAGCCTGAATCTGCTTTCTGTGCTGGTTTCGGCTCTTTGAAGCACAATTTACCTGCCTGTTGCCACACGGATGAAGATCAGAGGTCCAGGATGGGAGGACAGTGCTGCTGCTGGCTTTGACATCACAGCAGTGAGAACTCTTAGCTCTTAAAAAAATCTGCTGCTTCTCATAATCATCATTTTTGTGATGTGATCTAACCCCAAGATGGTGCTCCAGTGTGGGGAGAAAACGTCAGGCCACAGAACTTCCTGCATGTCATCGTTCTGCACACATGCACCTGCGGTGTGCTTTCTGCTGTGAACATGGACTGATCCACAGTTACAGGCTTACCTGCCTGGGGATGGCTGAAATTGTCCTTTGGACTTCACTGTACAGGAACCTTTAACGTGTTTTAATGAGTGGGTGGGGCTTGAGCCTATCCCAGCTGTCATAAGGTGCAAAAAGGCGGTGACAGGTCTCAAACCCAGGACCTTCTCATTACGAGGCTAACCACCAACCGCTGCACCACCATGCTGCCCACCACCATCTTACATTATCTTGTTATTGGTGTCTTTTTTTTAACACTCCAGTAAAAGCCTAAGCTCTCTGCTCTTTACTTCAAATCCAGATGTTTTGTCCCGTTTAGATAAAGATTAGAAAAACATCTGAGATGTGCATTAAATACCTGAAGGCTTGATGAAGTCCACGTTTTCAGTTCAGATTAAAGAAGCTTGATTTCTTGTTTAACCTTTAGGTTTATTTGACGGCGATCGGCAGTCACAGGTCTGTGGGACACATGTGATTTCTGTGGGTCAGGATTTCCTGTGAAGTGAATTTAACTCGGTCACTTTCAGCCCGGGCCTCGTGTTGGAAGCACAGATACAGGGTTTATCTCCTGTCTGGGAACATGTCCTCTCCCCCTCTTTCTATGGAAAGTAACCAGAGAGTACTTCAATTATGTAATGTACATATTCATGATGTCATCAGGACTGATTTGCCTTCTGCCTGGCGTCAGAGATTTCCATCTGTTTGCCTCACCGTCCTCTCTGTGCTAATGTATGCTGTGTTTCAGTAGAGCTGAACTCCCGAGCTGCTCTCATGAGCGTTTCAGTGGCTTCGGGTCATGTGACCTTGTGTGATTCCTGTGTGTCACACAGGCAAACTGTATGGAAACGAGCTTCTGGTTCACAGCAGTGCGTTTGCATTGAAGGCGGTGATGTAATGTGGGATTGTTTGTCCTCAGCTCTCGTTAGTTTCTGTCACAGTGACCTCAGATTGTTTGAATGGACTCAGCGTGCAGGCAGATGCCGTGACGCGCTGCTTCCTTTATTTTACTCAGTTTGTCTGTTGGAAGGAGGAAGTGACACCATATTGCTGCAGACGAATGAAGAACAGGAACAAACACAAACCATAAATGATGATATCGGGCAGGTCACCCTGCAGGTCCACTGGGTTCAGAGGGTCAAAGAGGCGGACAGGGACAACATCTGCTCAGGATCATGTTTGTGCCTGATGTCAGTCTGATCAGCGCTAACACATCTGTGCAGCTGTGGCCTGATTTAACCCTGATGTGTTTTCATCAGCTGTCTGAGGATACAACAACCCAACAGTCCTGTGTTACTTACAGGAACTTTAGCTCTTCTTTCCCTGCCCTCAGGCTCACTGGGATGCACCTAATCACACAGAAACTGGACCTGCAGGGAGTTTAAAAAACACAGATTTTCTGTAATGATTCAAACAAAACACAGACAGAGAGAAACAGGTCCAGCATCAGCAGTTTCTCAGTCATCAACACGGTTTGTGTTCAAGTTTAAAAAGATTTCAAACAAACACAGAGAAGCAGCACTGACCCGGTGCTGTGTCAGCGGTCCCGATGTGTGCTGAATAAACACACACACTGATCTGAAACACACCGATCTGTGGTTGTGATATCTGATCCAGCTTTAAGTGGACCTGATGTCGTCTTACACATGAAGACTGATTCTGAGAGATGAATTCATGTTAATATCAGATCTGCGCTCAGGATCATTGTTTACCTGAAGCCCAGGTATCAGCCTGGATTTGGAAACATTTGGATTGGTGTATGTGAGATTATGATCGCAGGAACGCTGAGTAAAGTAGCACCAACGTCTATCATATTTAATACATGCATTTTTGCAGACCTATGGTGCTGATTTCATGGTTCAGGTTTTACAGGGTTACCTGGGTTTTTCTTCTCAGTGGTCTTTGTCTAGAGGGAGAACGCTCTGCTTCACCTTTACCTCAGGTGTGCTCACACCTGTAACCTCAGCTCCACTGACACAAAGCCAGAGGAGGCAGCAGACTGAAGGCGGGGAGGTGCTACGGTTCTTCCTCGTTGGTCGTTTTTCCTTCGGGTTTGAATCCGAATCGTGCACTTTGTAAGTCCATGCTGAGTCTGTGTGAATCATGAATCTCATCACAGGAAGAGCTCACTGACAGTCTGTGAGGAACAAAGGGAGGAGAAGCTCAGGAGCTTCAAACCAGCAGGAAAGCGTCCAAGAGCTCCCAGAAGAAGGACAAGAACTCATTTTCCTCCTGAAAGCGAAGCACGGTCCTCAGAGTCTGTTCTTCTATAGTAATGTTTTTGCTTCTAATAAAAGACCCAGGTATGTTCAGGTGTCTCATGCTGTCATGTGACTGAGCTCCTCTCTCTGTCATGATGCCTCTGCAGGATTATTTCAGATGAAAGCTCGCCTGCTGTAATTTCCACAGAGGTGATAATCAGTTAATGATTCCTTTGATCAGAAGTACAAACGTGTTAATCTGCAGGAACAGATAAAAGTCCAGGAGGAACTTCTGATAATCCTGACAAGCTCCTTCACACTGACGGTAAAGACGACCCCTGTTATCATGCTGCGTGTCCTCGGAGCGGCCGCGCTCTAACCTTCAGCCATCTTCTCACTTTTCTCAAACTCTGTTTTTCTGAGTTCAGGATCTCTGAGTTGATCCGTCAGCAGGTTCACATCCTCCACACTCACATACATGCTGTGCTTAAGTCAAACATTTACACTGCTTGTTCTCACATTTGTCTGCCCCAAACGTGTCACCATGTTTAAAGCTGATAAACGTGCCTCTGTTCAGTCGTCTCCTCCCTCATGCAGAGCTGATGTTTAAACTGAGACTGAGAGCAGTGAAACGTTGGAACTCAAGTGTTTCTTTTTCATGTGTTTCAGTACACTCGGGTCTGGATCCCGGACAAGGAGGACGTTTGGAAGGCTGCAGAGATCGTCAAAGACTACAAAGAAGGAGACCCGGTCCTTCAGCTGAAACTCGAGGATGAAACGGTAACAGACAGATACAGATGTGCCGGGGCCAGTTTGAGTTTTCAGCAGGAACCATGAAAGGAATCTGCACTTTTGCCCGTAAATTTATCGCTGTAGTCTGGAACAATCTGTAAATGTGTCTCATGGCATCCTCACAATGTTCACTAAGTAGATGATGCTGTCATAGTGGCTTATCCATAAGAAGCTGCCGATACACTGATTGATTAATGAGTAAATCTATCAGATATCAGCCCAGAATGATCAGCTAATCAGAAACATGATCAGAGTCATTACTGCGTGTTGTTTCTAATCAGGAGAGAACAGCACACAGGTTCAGGTCTGCTGCTCTCAGGTGTGTGTTTTAAAAATCTCATTAAATCTTTATTTTTTTTTTTTTAATCTGAAGACAAGAGTCGTGTTCTTCTTTCAGATGTGCTTTTTAAATTTCCATCAACGTCGTTTTTACCTCATGTCCTGATACACCTCCTGATGTCACATCATGAAGTGATTGATGGTTTAAGGCAGAGGCAGAGTTTTGGGTTTCTGTCCAGATGTTGATGTTTGTCCTGCTGTGTGTCAGTCACACATCTGTAACAGGAGAGCCTGCAGGGTCCGAGCGAGTCAGGGGTTAAAAACACACATACCTCCTCTGTCAGGTTTCATGGTGTCTGTGGGACCATCTGTGTCAGTGTGATGACGTATTGATTGTGTCTTGAAGTCGTATCGATCCCGTGTTTCAGCCTCTGGAGTACCCCGTGGGACCGAAGAGTAACCCTCTTCCTTTCCTGCGTAACCCCGACATCCTGGTGGGGGAGAACGACCTCACGGCGCTCAGCTACCTGCACGAACCCGCCGTGCTGCACAATCTGCGAGTGCGATTCCTCGAGTCCAACGCCATCTACACGTACTGTGGTCAGTCGCTGCTTCCTGTGGTTCACTTCCTGTGGTGCTGGATTATTAGAAATATTTATTTTTGTTGCTCTGTTTTATTAGATATTTATTATTTCATTTTCCTATTTTTATTACATGACTGTTGTATATCTCATATTTTCTCCTTTTAACTATATTTAATATTATATAATTTCTTTAATTTCATTCATTGCTTTTTACCTTCACACTTATTTTGTCTGTTTAATTAATTATTTATAATTTGTATTAAATTGTCATTAAACATTATTGTCATTATTTGTTGACTAACTTAATAGTTTTTTTAATATATATTAGTGTTTCATTATTTTTTATTAATTAGTGAGTTGTTCTTTTGTCTTTTTTTCAGTTTCATGTATTTATTATGTGCCTTTTACACATTTACACGTCCTTCGTATCTGTACTCACTGTGTGATTATTCTTTTTCATTTAACATTATGTCGTGCGTTCTTCAGGGATCGTGCTGGTGGCGATCAACCCGTACGAGCAGCTGCAGATTTATGGCGAGGAGGTGATCAACGCGTACAGCGGGCAGAACATGGGCGACATGGACCCTCACATATTCGCTGTGGCTGAAGAGGCCTACAAGCAGATGGCCAGGTGAGACTGTGGGTTCCTATTGGTCGTCAGCACGAGTGCTTCCTGCTCTGTGATATGTGTGTAAGTGCTGCTGGAGGAGCACGATGATTACAGAGCTGAGGAAAAACTCCCACTTTCTCTGTGATGGAGTCTAATTACAGTCACGCCTCTGCTCGGCAGCGTGCGCGAGGCAGATGGTTAGCGTAGCATGGTAGGATACGTGGGAGGAAACGTTCTCTTTAAACGACTTGTATCTGCTGAGTTTATCGCAGAGATGCTGAAACAGCCTGAAATACTCACATCCATGTGAAACTCACATCTGCAGAGTGTTTCCTGAGCTGCTGTGAAACACCTTAGCCGATCATACTCTCAGCTGAATCTCAGTGAACCATTTATTAATTTTAAGGAAGCGGCATACTCACAATACTTTTACAACCGTCTGAGAGAGGGACAGTTTCTTCTTTGTTACATAACCTTCAGTAAAGGATACAGATAATTTCATTTTATAATTTACTTGAAAAGGGAAAGACCATCTCTGAATCGAGGAGGGGGCCTAAGGGTACATCTTTCGCCATCTTACAATGCTGTGATTGCAGCCATTCCCCAACTCTCTGTGAATGGTACTCATGGCCATTGATCAGTGGTCTTTGATCAGTGGGTTTTGGTCAGTGGTTGTTGATCAATGGTCATGAGAATTTGCATAATTAAGATTAAGGAACTGACCTCCCAGCCCATTGTTCCTTCAGTGGGCTGGTTTCAGTCATTATGCAAATGTACTGTTTATAAGGT
>VUQG01020627.1:13668-24056 GCA_015106755.1 Etia nguti | reverse complement strand
CACTTTATATAACCTCTGTAGAAATTATTCACATATTCCACTTATCTTAACTGCACTACTGTATAATTCTGTATAAATAATCATTCTGTACAATACGATAATTTTAATTCTACTAGTTCATATTTCTGTATAGCTGTATATTTCATATTTCTGTATAGCTTTTTAATTTCATATTTCTGTATAGTTTTCATATTTATATCCTGTACATAGCTTGTACACCACTACAGCCTGTACATACTTATAGTTATAGCATATTCATAACATACCTTCATACCGTGTACATTATAACATACTTATAACAGACCCATTTCTGTAATATATTTATATATCTATATTATTGCTAATTTATATTTTGTAATATATCTATATCATGGCTAAAGCACTTCTGGATGAATGCAAACTGCATTTCGTTGCCTTGTACTTGTGACATGTGCAATGACAATAAAGTTGAATTCTATTCTATTCTATTCATTTCCATGAAATAGTGCACATGGTCTGCAAACAATGCTTAGGTAAGTGGTACATGTCAGAGTAACATCAACAAGGTTTCCCAGCAGAACATTGCACAAAACATCACACTGCCTCTGCAAGCTTGCTTTCTTCCCATAGTGGACCCTGGTGTCAGGTTTTCCCCAGGTAAGCAACGCACCTGGGCATCCATGTGTTATAAAAGAAGACCTTCCATTACCGCATGGTCTACTTGCTAGTCCTATGTGCCTAGTGTTGGCACTTTCAGCAGTGGACAGGAGTCACCATGGGGACCCTGACTGGGATCCATGTACAACACCTTGTCCAAGGATACTTCAGCATGTGGACAGTAAGAGTCAGGGATCAATCCACCGTCGTTTTTATTTACAGACAACCTTTCTACCAGAGACCTCACAGAATCCCAGCACCTGATATTCCCAGGCAGTCTCCCATCCAAACCAGGTCTTACACTGCTTAGCTTCCAAGATCAGAGAGGATCAGGAATGGGCAGGATGGTATGGCTGTAAGCTCATTGCTTTGCTCATTGCCTCAGATATGTGGTGATGGTGTGGTGTGGTTTGTTGGATAGCAGAAGCTTCTCCAGGGTAGTCACCTCATATGCTTAATAATTTGCAGAAAAATTGACTCATAAGAGATGTTAAGAAGCTCCAGTGACTCAACTAATCAACATTGAAATTCAGATTGCTGTGTAAAAAGTGTCTGACCACAAGTCTTCTGAGAACAGCCCGTAGAACAGCCATTACATTTAATAATTTTACATCCCTACAGTGCTACAAAATGGCCAACTTAGCATAGAGGATAACTCAAAAACCATCCTCAATGTCCACACTTTGTCTAGTTTTCTGTATCAGTCAGCAAGTCGCTCATGCCACCAGTCAGAAAATTATTTCTTGCCTTTGTAATCAAATTTCCCAGAGCTGTTTATGCTTCCTAAGTACTGTTCATATTGGTGCTATAATTCAGGGGTTATGTACACTCGTCTAACATATTTTGTTTATCTTTCTGTAACTCTGGGGACCAATTTTTCTAAAAGAAATGTCTTCAAAAGATATTCTCATGTCTTATACCAGTATATGATACTACTACCCTAATACCCACCCACCCTAATAATTACACTTAATTGCTCATTCTTGTTCTACAGATTGGAACAGCCCTGCCTTTCAGGTTTCCATGTTCTCCAACAGCATATGATCATCTTCCTTACAACCCTCCCTTACTCAGAGGTAGATATATTTAACAGCCCTATAACTATGTGTCATAATCTAACAGGGAGTCAGATACAGAAATTTAAACCCAGATGCACAGCATCTGAACATAACTCAAAGGATATAAAAAATAAGCCATCCGACATATCGCTAAAATCAAGTTAAACCAACTTACTATTGTGGGCAGATGTTTAAAAATAGCAGACCCAGCCCTTATTCCATACACCCTGTTTAACCTTTCTAAACTCCTCCTTTGGGTTCTGACAGGTGAATATCTCCACTCACCCACTCATGGTCTCACACAGTTGACATTAAAGCTTGAGATTGTTGAGCAACTCTCCTTTCGAACACGAAATACTTGAACTGTAACTGAATCTCAAGCCATTTATGAATTAGGTGTCCGTAGCTGATGTTTTCCAAAGGGGTAAAGGTTAACAAAAGGGCCAGAGGTGAAACATACTCTTTACAATGAATGTTAACCTTTCTGGGTTAATAGACTCTAAATAAAAGAAGGAATAGGGGTCTAAAAAAATCAGGCCAAGTCTAAAGTGTCTTAAATTACAAGCGTCTCAAAATTGCATGTATTTTCAAGCTTGGTTTCCTTGGTATGTACCAGAATTTCATCCTAGAAAACCTATATGTAGACATAAATTATATAACAAATATTTAGCAGTAGTAACACTCACTCCTTTGTGTGATGCTACATAAAGGCTCCAGATTGATCTACTAAGTATGTAATAATATACTTTCAATGCGATCACATATAAATGTAATTTTCCCTGGATCAGACCACAGATAGACTGAACTTCAGTGCTAAAACACAGCAGAATAAAACAGAGTGGCCTTCTTGTGTAACGCAACACAAGTGACCTGTATGCAGAATGGGGTGGCAGTATTATTGGTGGCCATAAGTAGGTGTCTTTGGCAGGAGTGTTGTTAAGCAAGTGCCAAGTTGGCTGGCTGCGCAGCCCCTGAACGACAGGACCTATGTTGTGGTGGAAGGGTCTCGTTGGCTTCGAACCCCAAATATAATCTGAGCACTCTATTTATCCTCGCTGGCAACCTGAAACAATGCAGAGCATGTATTATCACTTCTATTATTAGCAGTCTGTACAGTTATTTATAAATGGATGCAGATGATCAAAGCTGATTGGCTTCCCGGTGACTCCTGTTTCACTGTGTGTTTAAGTGTAAGTGACCCAGCACCCCAGGCCAAACTCAGAAGACCATTTTATTGGTATCGTACTATAATATTATGTTATTGTAAGCGCTCTGTTTAGCAAAGCAATGTGTGAACATGAAATAAAATGGTTTATCACACTAGCTTATTTTTAGCAGATATGTACTACTGAATCATTTGTGTATTTCTCACAAAACAAGCCGGTATAGTCAGACTGCTTATGAACACCTGGTAAGATTAAAACTATCTGCTATTTTATCTAGCCTTTATTTATACAGGGCAGGTTGGCAGAACATCCATGTTTATTAATAGCAGGTCCCTGGTAGTGAAATAATAAAAACAAGAATAGACAGAATTAAGAATCCCTGATTTTTTTTTTTTTACATCAATTTATATATATGTGGTTTAGAAGGCCAAAATATACATCTCTTAGGCACTTTTATAAAACAGGACATCAGGATGGTTCTGGGAATACCATGTTTTTCTGAATAAATTGAAGAAATGGGCTTAAGGAGTTATCCTTTAAAAGCAAAAGAAATCATTTAAAGACCCACTAGACTGCCTGAAATTTGCTTTCTCGTGAAGCTCATAAGCAAGGCAATGCCAGCAAGTAAGTTTGTAACACTGACATTTACCTAGTTGTGGTATCTAAAATAAGAGCTTCAGAAAGTGTAGAGAGCTGTGCAAAATATGTGGGCGCTTTGGGTGCTTGGATTCTTATCCATTAATGATTTATTCACAACCACGAACAGAAAAGGGAGCTTAAAAAAATTGAAAAACAACTGGGTGAAAGTATAACAAGAAGAGCTAATGAAGGCCAATCACATTTTATTGGTAATAAAATAAGACGTTAAATGAGAAACAGGAGCTTGGAACAACATTTAAGAGGTCTGCTGGGAAGTCAGACACACCATGTACGTGTAAATGTAACCAGTTCTGCCGGTGTGGCTGGTTTGATCAGGACCAAATATTTGTCAAGCCGACACCATGATTCTGTCAGAGTTTTTCAGTCTACACTAACACTGACTGTTTACATGATCAAGCAGCTGCAACGAATTACCAGGAACCAAATCTACACCATCAAATGTTTGAAAGCGATTTCCTCAGAGTGTTTATGATCAGGAGCTTCTGATGATGACATGTTCTTGATGGCGAAGTAGATTTTAGATGCTGGTAGGTTAAGGGGAAAGAATGTTGGTTCCTAGAAACACTAAATTTATTCAGCTGAAGAATGAAAGATTTCAGATGACAGATTTCTGAAGTGAAAAGTTACCTTTGTCTTTTTTTGAATATACATATTTTTCTGAATATGTTTTCAAGTAGATAAAATTGGTCTCAGAGTTGTTTTTATATCATTTCAGAAAGAGTGGCAAGTATTTGTGGAACATATCAGAGAATATATATATATATACACGTATATATTCTCACCCCCATATTTTATTAGGTCTTTAGTTTTTAACTTTTCTTGCAAATATCTAATTAACAAGTCCCATGTCAGCAGCTCAGTGCACTTAAGCATGTAGACGTGGTCAAGACAACCATCTGAAGTTCAAACCGAGCATCAGAGTTGATTAATTAATTCTCGAGAATGTTTCCAGCATCTTGTTGAAACTGTACCATGAAGAATTGAGGTAGTTCTGAAGGCAAAACGGGCTCAAACCCTGAACAAGCAAGGTATACATATCCAGTAAAGTTGTGTGTTTGTGTGTTTGTGTGTGTGTGTGTGTGTGTGTGTGTGTAGTTACATAGTGGATGCTCATGTGATAAATGAAAGCCTGAAGTCATTGTATGTACAAATAATCACTGTGAGCACAATAGGTAAACTTTATCTAAAAGATACAGTACATTGTGGTTTTAGTCACCTTTAGACTTTCTATGAATTTCACCAAGACCATAATCTGCCTTTCATTTGAGTGTTCTGAGTAGTTAATCAAACCAAAAAAAAGTTTGCTCATACTCAAGCTGCAACGATCAGATACGGCACTGCATAAGTACTCGTATAAAAACATTTTCTCTTTATGTTAAATACGACAAAAGCGTCAAAAGATGTGTCAAAAGTCACATCAGCAGCTCTGTGGATATAACACCTAACTAAGCTAAACTAAACGCTAAAACAAAGTGTGAAAAAAACTAAACTAGAAAACTAAGTGAAAGGACAAATCTGAGGAAACACAGTTTATTAGGACTGAGGTATGTAAATCACAGTGAATCAAGTTGTTGGTATTTTGATATCTGTATTAAATATTCTAAATCTTACCTCTGGCAAATACCACCAATACAATATGTAGTAAAACATAAATAAAACTACCACTGAAACGGATAAAAAATAGACATGAGATGAAACGATTTTTAAACAATAAAAACCAAACTAAAAAAATACATTAAAAACTGCACTGATTTTAACTTTATTATACAGACTTGTGGGTGTGTGTGAGCACCTCTGGCTGAAGTTTTGGGAGTTTGTTGGTCTGGAGAATTCAGGTGTGTGTTAACACAATTTCAAAAGGTCATACCATGTAATGCTCAGAAAACTGCAAAACAAAAACCAAGAGCTACATCCCAGACTCTTCATGCCTCAGTTACCATGTTAAATTTTAAATTTTCTTGAACAAGTGTGGCTTGTTGGGGGGAGTTGCTCAGACAACGCCTCTTCTCTCTAAAAAGATGATGACAGCATGGCTTAGGTTTGCAAAGTTGCAAATGAGCAAATCACAAGACTTCTGGAACAATGTCCTTTGGACAGACAAGACCAGACTGAAGATGTTCTCAACGCCACGTTTGGAGAAAACCACACACAGCATATCAGCACAAGCACCTCGTACCAAATGTCACACTCAGTTCCACGTGACCAGGACACCTTGCAATTAGAGTCAACCACAAACTCCCCTGTATACTAAAGTATTCTGGAGTCAGATGTAATTCTAACTGTCTAACAGCTAAAGCTTTTCTGAAATTGGGTCATGCAACAGGACAATGATCTTAAGCAACAACAGAATGACTGAAAAAGGAAAGGCTCAAGCTGTTCCAATGGCCAGCCAACATCTGAAACTCAACCACATCGAAATGCTGTGGAAACCTCAATGAACTCAAGTAACATCACCAAAGAGGAGTGGACTAACACTCCTTCACAATGGTGTGACTCATAAAGTCATACAAAAAACAGTTACTTTATGTTGTAGCTGACACTGAATTGGGGGTGTACTTAGTTTATCACAGGTCTGCACAGGGTCGTGTGAAAACTGGATGCTTGAGGTTTTGACTGAAGATGATCAGATATCATCTGACGACAAGTTTAGCATTTGCTTCAAAGTTAATAGGTATAGGGTCGTAACTTCATTAAATTAAAATTCAGATTCGAAGATGACCCCAAACAGAAACTCTTTAGGATCACCAAAGCTACTGCAGTTCATCCCATCCAGCGGCTCTTTTGAAATGTCTCTTTAGCTGCATTTTTGATACTTGTGATGTAATTACGCTCTCGAAACATGTTTGCTGTTGCAAAAACCACTTATATAAAAGTTCAATACAAGCTCAGTATTAAGCACAGTCACTGATAGCGTTTAGCCTTCAGGGTTTTTGCTTTTACGTCTGTGCAAGTCATTCATTTTAATCATTTTAATCATTTTCTATGTTGCTTACAGCATCTGTCTTTTTACATTTACACAGTTAAATCAATATCTCTAATATCTCAAACCTGTTGTCATAGGAAACTGGCAGCAGGTGGATGCTGCTGCTGCTGCTGTTGTCTCTGCTGATGACGATGTCAATGATGCTGTTAGATTTTATTTTTTCTATTTCGTTTTGAATGCTCAGCAGGACGATAAGCTAATGTGGCAACCATTTTCTCTCTTTTGTGAGATCTTGAACTGGATTATAATAACTGTCTTCCTTTCATAAATGTCACACCATGGAAAACATGACAGTGTGTGGCTTCGTGTATCTGTTGTGAGATAATGTCAAACTTTGATCTCAAACGCAGTGAAGTGGTTAGACCCTTTTTTTTTGACACTCAGCATGGAAAATGTGACTGATCGAGGTGCAGTATTCACTGGCCCAGATGAAAGACCCAAACCACTTCCTGTCTTCAGCAAGGTGCAGACTCAGAGACACATTTAGCGCTAAACAGGAAGATCTCAACCTTATGTAACCTTGGAAGACACTTCTCACACATGCATTTATTTAGCAAAGACACGAGAGAGAAGTGTTTAAATTACAAATTAGCCCATTTACTAATTACTGTTCTTTAGTCTTTAATATGCAAAACACTGGCCTCTCCCTCCAGTATTTCATCCCATCATGCTATTAACTTTATTCCTCTTTTAATGCTGAGCATTTAATAAATGGAAAAATGTTGCTACTGATGATTTCTAAGAGGGAATGGCACAGATGGGCTTACTGCAGACTCAACAGCTTGAAAAGCAACATGTCCAGCAATGGCAAGCAGGGACACTGCCAAAGATTCAACAGCCTGTCAACCTATATGCTTCTTCACTTTGTGCATATTTATCAGCTTCTCTTCCATTAGTCTGCAACGCAAACAACACGCAGCCTCAAAAATATCTTACCTCTTTAAGCTTAATGGGCCAATTATGACTCTCACCATCACTGGAAATCTTTTTCATTAGCTTCATTAGACAGTTTAATTGAATGAGCAAGATGTTAACCAAGCACCGACACCGGCTTTCCAAAATCCCTCTCTGCTCATCGTTAAGGCAGTGTGACTATCATTGCACGAACTGTCTGAGCTTCGAGGGTCCAACAAAAACAAAAAAAACACAAAAAAAAGAAAGAAAGAAAACTGTCAGCCCAGGCTGTCGATGCATTATGGTGCCTCCCTCAGAAATACTGTCACGCCGTGACTGCTTTTGTTTACTTTTGGATTTTACTGGATGGAAATTCGGTTTCCTGTCTAAACTTTTGTACAAACTGACAGTATGTGACAAACAGGAGTTTCACAATTCAGCGTGTGTTTTAGTTCAGCAACATCACGCACTGAGAAAATCCTAAAATACTTGTGTGTGATAAGATCAGCGATACAACAGGGTAGCCAACACGTGTAAACTGGTAAACACATTTTAGAGCTGAGGTGAACTGTTAGTCGTCACTGTGCCAACATAAAATCAGATTTCACCCTCCAGTTTAAAGCTGATAAGACGTCCGATGATGACGCGACAGAAATGAACACATGAACTGAGTGACATTTAAAACGATTTGAGTGCCTGTTATGTAACTCCACAAATACATTCTGGTTAAATGTTTGAACGTTAAAAGAATACATCTTCTAGGTCAAATTCGTTCAAGCCTAAATGAGTCCAGCTGCTTTAAGAAGTCAAACTTAAACCAGACACTTTGGCTTCATTCAGTCAAAATGAAACGTCAGGGTTTTTCTCATTTCCCACTGTGTTTTGACTGCCTCCTTCGCTGTTTCACATCAACTACAGCTTCTTTGCCTCTTCTGTCTAGATGTTTTACTCCAACTGCAAATCAGCGCCAACAGTTTAACTAATGTCTTCTTTGAATTTATTGTCAGGGGCCCGTCTGGAGAGGTGATCTAAATGCAGGACACAGGAATCCTTGCAAAAAAGAGGGAGTACATGACTGTGAAGCATGACTGACAACGCTAGAGGCAAGCCTGGAGACACAGTGGGTAGATTGAAAGAAATCAAACAAAGGTGCAAACAACCAGGCATGGGTGAGGCAAGGACAAAAACAGGAAGTAAACCCAAACTAAGCAGAGATAACTCAAGTAAAACAGGAAGTAACCGACTAAGTAATTAAAACTAGCACTGCGCATGAAGATAGAGAGGATGGGGGGGCGGGAGTAGAGACACAAAGGGGCACAATAAGCCCAGCAGAAAACAAGGACCATGATACTCGCTTTTACCTTAGCTCGCTCTAGTTTGTGTCACACTTTTTAAAGTTTTACTACTGTCTGGCAAATCGTTTTGTTTCTGCCACTTGAAAAAAATGAAAAAAGATTTGGGGCTTTCTCCACCCATAAGCAAAGATCTGAGGTTATTATCTGAAAAATTAATCTTACTTACTCATATTTCTGAGAAAATAACTTGAAGTAGTTGTTTGCGATTAACGTGCTGGAGACTTGCATCCACTGACTAAATATAAATACTGAGAAACTGGAAACAGGGGACCTTTGTTTTCAAAATAAAGGTTAAGTTTAAAAAAAAATTAATCCATAGGTCAAAATTTCAGGTTATTGTATAAAATTTTGACTTACTAACTCTACTGAAAAAAAATGACTAAAAATTCAGAAAGATTACCTGAAATTTCAGTTTACCTCTGCAAATCAGGATTTTTTTTTTTTCCTTTTCAGTGGCAGAAACGAGCTCCCGTACATTTGAGAGTGTTTGCAGGCAAGTTTTTGTCTTCTGAAACCCTCTTTAAGCATTTTATTAAAATGTATTCAACTTTAATTAAAAAGATACACTTAAATGAGATGATATCTCAGAGTGATGTGTTGATTTAGTTAAAGATGACAGAAATTAAACACATTAAATCCCCAAAATAACAGAGCTCAGTGTGTCAGTGTGTTTAAATTATAATTAGAAATACATTCATAACACATTTCATAAGTCATCTTGTGATGCCCACCTCTGAGGGGAGTTCCAGCTGAAGGCTGAGAACTACTGAATTAGCTGATGACTGCATGCAGTGAAAATAAAAAAAGAAATTTCTCCTGAAAGTGTTGCCTGAGTGAGGAGGGCCGTCACTGTGACAGATTACCAGAAGAGGTATGGTTTACACCGAACAATAACAGCTCCATCACCAAACTCATAACAGCCCTATTTTCTCTGAGTTGGGCTAGTCTGTTCAGTATTATTCATTCAAGCTGGCATGTCCCTCCGCCTGAGGAAGGGTGACTCATCCTCACGGTCACTTAGCAACTACCAAATATTGTTTAGTTAACAATCAGAAAAATTTAAACATTCACTTGCTCGCATACACACTCATGCTTATAATCTGTATTTTTAAGATGGGAACCTCACTGACTCTGATACACTGTAGTTCTTTATGTGTAATATAAAGTATATGTCATGCTTTCTCAATAATAGCAAATACTGTCATTCTGCCTGCAGTGGGATCCCAATTTAATTGTGACCTTAACCCAGGATGGAAGCGTATCATACACATGGATGGATTTACACGGCTGGGGGTTTTGCATAATGTCCCCTGATATTTATACCCATCACCCTCAGTGAGCGTGTGTTTAATAAACGTCCGTGTCCTCTCAGAGGTTATAAACCAAACTTCTCAGCCTTGACCTTCAAGTGGAGAAACTTATCGAATGCACTCGCTGCCCTCGACCTCTGAAACAAACAAAAGGATAAGGCAATATAAATAACAATGACTCTCTCTGCGCCCGCTGCTCATCGTGTCTAAATAGCAACTGTTTCCAGGACAGGGGAGGTCACCTGCTGCATGGCTCTGTGGGAGCCAGGCTCTTTTAGCTCTTAAGAGGAGCTTGAGCTTTAGCCTCTCTTGGCAGCTGCCCCCCC
>VUQG01020627.1:0-13648 GCA_015106755.1 Etia nguti | reverse complement strand
CTGCCCCCCACCCCCCACCCCCCAGCTCTGGACGATTACTCCAACAAACATAAAGTGATATTCTGTGAGTTTCTAGTACTAATTTCTTTGTCTCTCCAGGCTCACTTGTACATACAGCTCATGTTAACTACCCATCTTCCCTATTTTATTCTACACAAGCTGTTGCTGCTGTCAGAAATGTAAAACGCTCCACTTCCTGTGTGACTGAGGATGATTTTGCCGGGAAAAACTTGCCAGATACCAGGTGTATAGAATAGCATATGTAAAACCTTTCCTGAGTAGCCTAATGAATATTAAATGTTATTCAGTGAGAAGTAAACAAGCGCTGAACTTTGTTTTTGTATTTTCCTCAGGAGTTTGTTAATTCTCTTGGATGTTTGAGCTTCACTATGCAGAATGATGCACTGACAGTTAAAGGGAGGAAGCTTTTATAAACATGCCACGGATTGTTTTTTATTCACCAATTACATTCATACAGAGCGCAGCGAAATGATGTCACCGTTGAGTTCGTGCTGTTTAGGGTGGTTAGCAGGTAGCCAAAAAGAATTGGAAGTTTGTGTTTTAAATCGATTTTAGATTTAAATCAAAACTGTAATATATACAGTTGTGATCAGAAGTTTAGATGCGCTCATCATGGGCATGTCATGGTAATTTGGGCATTTTATGATTTCTTTGAACTGTTCTTTTTGCAGTGTGGAAATGTTGTTCAGCATACATATTTAATCGCTTTAAAAAGGAGAACTGGGTGCACAAGTGTGAATTTATTTTGGATTTTCTCTAATGCCCACAGGGTCAAACACATACATACAGGATCAAATATATGATATTTGGTTAAATGTCCCTTAGATAGTTGCACCTCAACCAGATGCTTTTAGTAGCTATCGACAAGCATTTAAATTGAATTGAATTGTTGCCAAAGACCTGGCTTTTAAGCCTAGCCCACAAATTTTCATGTAGGGTTGAGGTCAACCATTTTGGAAGTTTAATGGCCCATTTGGGATGGCTGTAGCTCGGTCAGGAGGTAGAGCAGGTCATCTACTAATTAGAAGGTTGGTGATTCGATTCCTGGCTGTTCCAGTCTGCATGACAGTGTTGCTCTCTGATGCATGACTATTAGATAGAAAGCACTTAGGTAGAAAAAGCATAGAAAAAACTGCTGGTGTGAGTAGATAAATGAGACATGTTGGCTTGAGTAGTAAAGCGCTATATGAGAACCAATCACTTACCATTTCTAAAGAACTGCAGATTCCAGGATCATCAGTGTATGGTTATTTCTGACTTTGTGTGGATTAGAGGAAATCCAAAATAAATTCAGACCTCTGCACCAAATTCTTGTTTTTTAAAGCCATGAACTTCAACAGCTAACAAAAAAAAAAAAGAGCTACTGAGAAATATAAAACTTGACATGACACATCATCTTGTGTCTGAAGACATTTCATTATCAGTGTGACTCTATGTGTTGTTTTCATGTTGAGGAGAGAATTTTAAATCAATCAGATGCCTTCCAGTATTCTTAGTAAGATAAGAATCAAATCATCTAAAAGGCCTAAAATTTAAAAACAGCACAATTCTTTATGTGTTAGAAGCATGACACTAAAAAACTATTTTGAAGGCAAAAAGCTTCTCAGAGCTTACCTAAAATTTGAGTTCAAGGCGAAGACCTGTGAGCAAATCAAAACAATCCTGGTTCAGACAAAAATTACACAAGCGTGAAGTAAAAACCTGTAGAACAGATACTCATGTACTCATGAACTCTGGATTTTCAATGAATTTGGAGGATCTTCTAATTAGGTAAATGACTTTCTTGTGAGACTGAGACTTAAAAAAATAAATAAAAGAGGATTAAACTTTGTGTTTTCAGTCATAATGTGACCGTCAAACTCTTGGTAAATGCAAGAAAGGTTACATACACTGTGTCCCAGAGCTCTCTTGTAGGAAAGAATGGGGATACGTTATCCTCCTGGCAGGTAGGAAAATTTATTTGCATGTGGTGAAGTTTCCTCTTTTATCAACACGGTGTAAATTAGGTCAGCTCGGTACATGAGACTGACATCATCACAAATGCTTTGCATACACTGAACCAGTACAGCAAGTAGTTCCACTAGTAAAGATTGTGGTGTCAGGTATCTTCTGTTATGAAAATATGCAGTGACCTGGGCGTTACTGACTTTTAAAGAGTAAAAGATGAGAAAAAACTCACGCAATGGTTAAGTTGCTGAAAATAATGCATGTAATTTGTTAATTTGAGACAGTCATTGTCTTTATTTTTGTGTTAGCCTTGTTAGCCAAAGACCCTCTTAAAAATGTTATTCTGGGTTGCCTGACCACATCTGATCAATGGATGACTTTTGTCTTTGAGTATGATATCTCCATTAAAAACTATCTTTAAAGATGGGTTTCCCCACATGACCCCATGACCGTGCTTACATCATGTGATGGCTACTGACTAAACCCAATCCACTGATAAAGAAGCTGTCTGTGTCTGGTAATTGAACTGTGAGCTTTGGTGACTCTTTCTTGTTTTAGTTCCTTTACCACAGAGGAGGTACTTTCAGTGACGCATTTGTCTGCCTGTCTCACTATCAATAAGATTACACAGAACCTGTGAAACAGAATTTCATGAAACTTGGTGGAGAGGTAAAAACTGAACCAAGGAGGAATCTTTTAAATTTTGTTGCAGATATCTGTTTTTCAAATTATGAGACAGGGCAATGGCCTTCTTGGTGTACACTCTCTGAGCTGGTTGTCTAAAATGACCATTCCTCATCATTTCCAATTTAGTATTACTATAATATGTGACTCAAGTGTTTTTTTTTACAAGGCCATTTCTGTATGTTCTTCCCAAGAATGCTCTCTTCCATGGTCGCACTCCCATCATAAAAAAAAACAATCTTGGCTAATCCTGCCCATCTTGGTCCTCGACACTTAAGACGTTCTTAATCCCAAGAATTTAAATTCCTGATTAAATAACAGTGAAAATAATTAGGCTAGCGCTAACCTGTTGCTATGTAGTCTGTGTGAAATATACAGACTAGTCAAAGTCAAAGTCTTCCCAATTCTGTTGCTCGGTTTGAATTTCAACTGGTCATATTGACCATTTTTACATGTTTCAATGAATTGAGTTGCTGCCATGTGATTGGCTGATTGCTGATTTGTGTTTATGAGCAGCTGATAAACATTTTGTAAATTCATTCTTGCCTAAATGAGAGCATAGGCAAAGTTATGGCCAGTGCCATTTTTCTGTCTATCAGCATATGTAGGATTAGTCAAAAACTATGCCAAACTTCATATAAATTGGTAGCAAAGAGGAACATCATTAAAGGAGAGTATTGCGAATCGGTGTATTTGTCTTGGTATGAATACCCTTCTAGTTCACCGCATGTGGGATTTAAGGCAATGAACTCAAACATTTACCGTAACTTATTTACTGTTGCTTTAGTGAAATATCAAATTGTAAGAATGACTTTATTCTGCAACCTGCAGCCTCCTTCGGTAAGCAGTTTTTAAAAGATCATGTACTCGATTTAAAAAAACAAAAATCCTCCTGGGAGCACACCAGAAGCCGCTGCTATCTTTGTTCTTGTGTTTTCTCTGCCTTTATCCAAGTCTCCTTGGGAAACTAATGATGTCCTTTCTTGCTCTCCCTTTGTTCACAGTCTGACAAAGTGGAAGCCTACAATGCAGGAAAGCTGATGAGTATGCAAATGACTGGAGACAGAGAGACAAAGGGTGAGAAATGAAAACAGAGAGGCAGTAGTAGAGAGTGATATGTGTCATTTGGTGATGTCATGCATCCAAGCGTCCAGGGTGACAGCGGCGGTGGTAACAGCCTGAGTCAGAGGATGACATCAACGCTACAAGCTGTCAGACAGGTTGTGAAAGGGCTTAGTCTCACGCTCCCATTGTCCCTTGGTTAATGCTGTTATTCAGGCTGCCACCGGCCTTACCATTTGTTAATCTGACCTAACACACACTTAAACACAGGACAAAGACACACAAACAGCAAATTTAAAGGCCAGCATAGAGAAAGGCCAGCGGTGAAATGTCGGCCTATAACACACCATCAGAGCTTTTTGAATACAAAAGAAGGAGCACACAGTTTTGAGTGAGGTCAGGCAATGAAAATTTACTAGCAGACAGATTCAGTGGAGTTTACAAAGCTTGAATTGATTGCCTTACCGTGAACAAACATAAAGGCAGAATTTTCATTTTATTTTTTCTTACCATTGAACACAGTGAAAGACCAAAACTAACATTAAACTGACCATTTTAAAGCATGTCTTATTTATATCTCTGTGTCACAGAGCTCCAAAGACACATAAATCAGAAACACTATTAGACTGGGTTAGTTGTTCCTTCATTATCACGGACATAGGCAGTTTATCTGCAGCCTACATGTGGTACACTTTCTTTGTGCTCGGAGAATGTATTTAACTAGAAAACGGAGTATTTACTCCCATTTGAGGAGAATTTGTGAGTTCTGCGAACAGCTTTTAAAATTAATTTTCAGGAGGAACAAATGGACTGTGGGGCTGTGCGCCACAATCATGATGTGTTAACAGATGGACAAACCTGTTGTTTGTTTTGCTCTATTCTTGGAATTTGCTGACAAGAAATATACAAAACAACACCAAGATATCCATTAAGACAAAAGGGTATGGGTAAGAATAAAAAAAAAAGAAAGAAAGATCTGACATACTAAACGTTTTGTTGAAGATGCAAAATAAGAAATATCTTTCCTCACTCTGTATTCAGATTTCGGCTTTGTGTTGTAATGATATTCTTAAAGCGGTCATATTATGCTAATTATTTTCAGTCCAACATCTACTGTTATAAAAGTGGATGCTCATACCGAATAGTTTTCAAATAATTGGGTCAGTGTATGTACAAGTAATCCCTGTGAGGCAAAAGCTCTGACTACACTCAGTTTCAGACAGGTTTGTTGTTACACTTCAGTAAGAGAGGCTATCTTTAACATGATCATCACAGGTACAGTGCACAGTAGGTCACCGTTTGATGTTCATCAAAAAATAAAACCAAGAAACAAATGTAAATGTCATGATGGTACAAGATGAAAAGGAGTTTGTTTCTTGGTTTTATTTTAGAAAAAAAATACCACTGGAAGTGGTATTAGAGTGTTCAAATTAATGTGTGTGTAAAAAATCTCTTTGCAAGTCATATAGCTGGGAAGAAACAAATGTAAACATGATGGTACAAGTCAAATTCTTTCTGTTGGTTGTTATATAAATAAAAAGACCAATAGCTGGTCATTTTCACTCCTGCAGTCGTCTTGAATATTGTGAAAATGGGCGACCATCTTGTCCTGCTGATCATGTCACTGCAACCACAATCTGCACAGCAATGACCATGAGTGGAGACATGCTATTGAGACACCACTTCCTTCCTGTCTCTTGTTAGTAAGCTAAAAGAGCACATAATCTATAAATTGACAGATAACCAGTCAGCAATCATTTTTATCTAGAAAATGATTCATACACAGCAAGCACCCACCACAGACCAAGACGGTCAAAAATGTGGTGGGTCGGTAACATTTTAGGATTATGGATGTTCCTAATTTGCTAGTCATTTAAACAACAGAGAAAAAAAAATAGACTAGTCTAAAAGAGAGAAAACCTGAAGAACATTGTCAAAACATATATTTTGTGCATAGTTTAAGACAAATATGAAACCATTAATCACATTTCTTGTTAATCAAACCATGTTTTAGATGTTGCTGAAATGCGTGGCACTTTGCACTATGCATGAAATTGCAAACACCCACAGTGCCAGATCCGTTTGGAGAGTTTGGTTAACCTTAGCAGTGGGAGTCGCAGTTGCCTTGGTTTCTTGGTTATATTCCAGTTATTGTGATAAAACTGACATACAACTGTTCTTTTGTTTACATTTTTTTTTTTTAAAGAGAGAGAGAGAGATATCAAAGTACTGCAGAACATCACAATAGAGAAAAGGCCCTTTGACTTAGATATATATATTGTTCTATAGCTTGCATCGTACAATAACAGCTTCCCAGTCCGCCAAGTAAGGTGTAGTAACCACAAGCACCCCAGCCATATTTATTTAATAGACTACAGTTTGTTCATGTAAATATGTCTTTTTCACACATTAAGGTTATTTGTGGAATTCCACAGGGTTCTGTGCTGGGACCAATTCTGTTTACATTCTACATGTTTCCTTCAGGCAGTATTATTAGAAACCATAGCATAGATTTTCATTCCTATGCAGGCGATACCCAGCTTTATATATCCACAAAGTCAGATGACACACACCAATTATTCAATTAGAAACATAGTGTCTAACCAGATATCTACTCTGGATGGCATTACCTCCAGTAACACTGTGAGAAATCTTTCATGGTCGTTTTTGACAGGATATGTGCTTCAATGTGCATATTAAACAAATATGTAAGACTGCTTTCTTGAATTTGCACAATATCTCTAAAATCAAAAAGATGCTGTGTCAGAACGATGCTGAAAAACTAGTACGAACTAGTATTCCTGGTGCCGACTAGCAAAGGCAGCAACATTAAACGTTTAGTTGACTTGTTGCAGCCATCCGTACTCTGGATTTTTCAACCCTCAATGTCAACACTTTGTTGACATTGAGGCTTTCTTTGGAGCTAGAAGAGACTGTATTGGGGTTGATTAGCAAGCTGTATCCATACACATTGAAACTGGTTAATTAATGCAAAGTAGCAGGCCAAAATATATTGAAATTTCATGCTCCAAAACTCCAAAAGCCAAACAGGTTAATCACAGTACAGTCCTTATGAAGGTGGAAGTTAACATTACAGACCGCTATTGTGTATTTCACACACATGGAGAGATGCCAAACTTCCTTTCATTGTTCTTGTAACAGTGACAATAAAGAGCTATTCTATTCTATTCTATTCTATTCTATTCTATTCTATTCTGTTCTATTCTATTCAAATCTATAAACATGTTAAAGAGGGGAATTTCAATGTCAGAGTCTATAGCTTGGTTTTGAAGACAGTCTCAAGAGCTCATTAGAGGAACTGCGTGAACTCCATTTTTCAGACCTTGAGTTTTTCCACTTTGTCCCCGCTGACTTACTAAAAATAATGTCACCAGCATTTTAGTATCATTTCTGTTCAATAGCAGGATATGATGACGTGTTGTCCACACAAATTATATAATTTATGGTTCAAATGAGAAAGCCCTGAACAGCTTTAATTGATGTATTTCCACAGTTTTCATATATTTGCTTATAGTTGTTTTTTTTATTTTTTTTACTAATGCATTTAATAACTTGTCACCCTTGATGCAATAAATATCTAAATGACAAATTTTAACTGATGTCACTGTTGCATAATCTGGAAAAATTCAACCACATTATCTCCATTAACAGCCATCCAGATGTGTGTGTGGGGGGCAACGGAAGTGTTGTTTCAAAGATTGATGAGTAAAGGAGGAAATGCAAAGAGACAGACAGGCCACACGCTCTGTCTCCCACATTCACTCGAAACGCACCAGGCTTTGTTGTATTTTCAACCACACAAAGACCATCTATGCAGTCTGGGTACACTAACAAACAAGGCTTCTTTGGGTCAGGTTGAGCTTGTTTGTTCATTGCTCACTGTACTTACACAGAATTATAGCTGAGTGGGGACAACATGAGTCAGTGGGCACACATACACCTACATGAGTCAGTGTGGCGTACGCAGCTAACAGGTTAGTTTCTGGAAAATTATTTCAAAGAACTATTCAGCCTACCTTGAGTTTACACCTGTAGAATTTTGGGGGAATGCACTGTGTGGGAAGCATGCCTCAGCTGCAAGCTGCAGGCTTGATAAGTTTGTGTTTGGCTGTGTTGGTGGATGATATCACCTTGATGACATCACCACTGAAGTAATATAAATATCCATTATGTTTTCTTTATACTTGAGAAAAAAAGAAACATAATGGGTGGTAAAAATCTAAGATTACATGTTTAGTAAAATCCAGAGTCATTATCCTTTACAGTTTAGCCACAACACTCATCAGAATGACAAGAAAAGGGCCTAAATTAAAAGATTGTCATTTAAAGACTCACAAAAGATGCCCAGATATGGAAAAGATCTTATTTGATCTTCCAGATGCTTTACTCACATTTTCAGATTCTTCCATTTGAGTCCTCTCAAATAAAAAACTTTGAAGGTAAACTTTGAAACAGCAGTTAAAAGGTTCAAACAGTGTACTACAAGTACATGGAGCGACCTGATGCAGGAATGAATTTAAGTCTCTCAAGTAAGAAAGTATGATTTGGAGTATACTGGACGTTTCTAAAATTAAATGGGTCACAAATTCATTCGGTTACAATAACAGTAATACCATAAAAATCAAGAAAGGAAAACATGAAACCAAAAAAAAAAAAACCATAGGCACAGTTTTATAATCTCAACACATGAACAATACCAGGATCTTGAAACTGTGGCTGCTAAATGAATATTATCCATTTTAATGTTTCTCCTACTGTGATGGGTTCATATGCTGCTGCCAGAATGCTGTATTATAAGGTAAGGTTTTGTCTCCTCACAATAAGTAATACTATTTGGAGTATTCAGAGGAAGCACAGTTGCATGAAGTCATCTGTGGCTCTGGAAAGACCTTATAGGTTGTTACAGCATTTTCGGGACTTTGCATTTTTAGACACAGCACCAGCAGAGCTGCTGCAGGGTGAAACTTAACTTACTCACAGCAAACACTTGATAGGGTTTGATCACAAACCCATCAGGTAGAACAGCAACATCTCTTAACATATTTAGATATGGTATCAAACTTACAATCTACAGATAGAACAGGCTTTATGATGTTATTTAAGTCTGGCACTTGTTTTATCCATCCATCTTCTGCCTTGATCACATCCGTTGAAATGTATATCAACCAGAAAAACTGATTGTTTAATCTAAACCAGGGGCCTCAATTATTATCAGCTTTTCTGATATGGCCTGCCATAGCAAAGGAAAGTAAGAAAGGTTAATCCAAGGACCAATTCTTACACATTTCCTCAAGTTATGATGGTAGACTAATTGAACTGGAAAAAAAGAAGGCGAAATTGGGGAATTTTTTTCTAAAGACATCTTAAGCTGTTTGTCATGAGCTTTGCATCAAATTTTCAGGTTTTTAGAATATACTTTTACTCCTTAAAAAGAAAGGGCATGATTGGGAGGTTATTTTTTTTATAGGTCATCGCGTAATAGTTTTTCTATCCCATTCTATTTGAGATCAAATTAATTGGTATATGGCCCATAAACTAAAACAGATTTGACAGACTGGCTTAGATTTATAGTAGATTCATATTTGTGTGTGGTTTGTTAAAATATTCCCTTCTTTCTAGATGCAATAAAGATATATTGTCACAGCTGTCTTCCATGGCTTAATAATTGATAGCCGCCTGGAATTCAGTGGTGCTCTCTTCTTCACATTTCTGATCACTCAGGAGTTTTGGGGGGGTTTTTTTCCCCACCCGCTTGTGCTCCAGTTGGCCAGCCTTTGCTGAGCTTGAAGGAAAGTCACAACATTTGGACTACCACTTATCACACTGAGGCACACAAGAAATTAAACCTTCATAGCCTCAGGTGAATGCTCTGCTGGTCAAGGCACTTTGCATTTTGGAGTCATTACATTGCTGTTCTGCTCAGATGGGAAAACAGCAGTTGTCCACATAACTATATGCACACACAAAATTTCAGAGAGAAGCTCTGACGATTTATCCCATTTGAGCAATTGTTCGGTGAGATCAGACGTTAATATATGTATAGGAATAAGCTGTTTATTCCAGGGCCAAGATTTTATTCCCAGCTGGATAAGTAGAGCAATCTTAGAAGTCAAGAGGATCAGTTTGTGTTCACCAGCCTGATCTTTTCTCACAGTCTGTGCACAGCAGAGAAAGCTCTTGGTCTTGGCACATACACAGAGCTAGGCGCCTTCTCCCCAGAAATCAGCTCACAGTTTTTATTCTCCTAATACATTATTGAAAGCTATTTTTGCAGCTGCACTCAGAGAACAAAGGTATTGCAGTTGTCACTTTCAACTTCACAGACAGAACAGGGAGGATATTTTGGGAATCTTTTTTTTTTTGCCCTTTTCCTCTCCCTGAAGTACAAGACTTGCCTCCCATCAAGCAATTTTTGTCTAAATATCTGAATGTATGGCTAGTGTGTCGAAACACTCTTGTTATCATGCTGTTCAAACGGGCCATCTTAAGTCTGGAATACACCGGCTATTCTGCTACAGAGCAATTCATTATGAGAGGATTTAAAGTCAGCACAGCACTGACTCTGTAGCAGAGTAGCATAAACTGCTAGACTGCATGGGTACAAATGCTGCTGAGATAAAGATAAAAGTATTGTGCAACCAGTTGCTGGTGGTTGCTTGTGTGAAATTGGTCACAAGAATCTATACAGCACTGAAATCCTCATTGCGATTGCTTTGGCCGCTAGCGGGTCGCCACGGTCACCAGTAGTTTGCATGCATGAGGCCAACTTGTTTCCAAAAACGGCGGTAGTGAAGCTTAAAAAAGTGCAACGCAAACCAGAAATGAAGATCGTTAGCCTGCAAAGCAAAAGTTCCCCCAGCTGTATGGCACAGCTTTTCAACAGGTTAGGGAATACTCCTCTTTACAAGTGACTGCAGGGCCAGCAAGTTGTAGACCAGTCTTTAGACCTGTGTGACCGAGGCCTTGCCAAGGTGCATCCAAAGACCCTACAGGTGCATCACACAGACACCTGTTAATTAGTGCTAAGCATCACTAACCAAAATTGGAGCACAGACTTTGTGAATGGGGTGTCAGTACAATTAACCAAACAACAGGTCGTACAATCAAATTATCTGTGGCGAAGCCTCACAAACAGCTAGGATTGTATCCACCTTTTTCTGCAAGAGTCACTCAGCACATACATCTAATAATTATAAACTGAAACATTAATGTGGAAAATAGCTACAGAAAACAAAACTATGTTTTGTACCAAGAGCATCAACATTACAGATGGTCTCCCGGCCTTTACAAAAAGGTCACTGTGCCTCCTCAGCTGAATTCGAGTGACATCATTTTACTTATAGTTGTAACAGTAAGCCGTTCAGTTTTTGCAGTAATGGCTTAGATCATATGAATTATTCAGTTAAGAATAGCTTTAGTGTATCAACAGCGATTGTGGTAGCATGACTGATTTTGGAATGGATGAGTGCAAGTCAGTCTTTGGGAAGTACCTATCATGTGTTACTTTGGAACTAAAAGGAGGTCATTCATCAGCTTGTGATGCTAGCTTTAAAGCATGAGCTCACTTGAAAATTGCAAAACTAATGTAAATGTGTTGGGAGATATTCTGTGCTCACAGTCAGTGATCCTAACTGTCCGAGTATGTGGTGAGTTCATTAATCCTTTTCTGTACCCTGACGAGGTGTTGCTCCTCTTTTGTACACTACGCAGTCTAAAACAGATATTTCTGTACTTTCATAACTGTTGCCCCATTTCTCTATAAGCCTAATATGCATGTATGACTGTTACATGATTTATCATGTGGTTTAAAGTAGGTAAGTAGGTTGTTCATGCTCAAATTGGTCGTGTACCCTATAGAGGTGGCTCAGTGTTTAGGTTGTAATTATAGACTATGGGACTGCCTCTTGAAGAACTGTTTTAAAAGTATATTTAAAGAGTTATTTTTACTGTAGATTTTAGTTTATATCCTCTGTTTTGTTACCTGTATTTTCTGACACCAAACCCATCTACCAGATTATAAACATTTCTGGTGCAAAGTTGAGTATTTAACCATGGTGCTTTACAGGCCATTTGAGGATCTACAGGCCATTTGAGGATCTGCAGTCCCCGAGGTCATTCTTTTACTTTCCATTTTCTCTTCCCTCGCTGTCACCCTCGAATAAAGGCGTAAAACGCACAAACATAATCTTTAAATCTTTTTATTCATGAGCTCATTTGTATTCCCCTTTAATTTCTTAGTTTGATCTTCTGTCATATTTTGAACCACGGCGTTTACTTCGTTTTATCTCCGTCGTGCTTGTAGCACGCAGCACTGGTGAACACATCAGTATGTTAAGTCCAAATTGCATGGCCGAATAATCGAGCTTTCTCCCTCCATCTCCCTCTTTTGCTCCACTTCCAAACCCTTTCCATACTTGAAATGTTTTGCAGAGTTACTGAGATGTTACACTGTCACTGTGCAAGTCTGGATTTTAAGTTACAAATCCTCAGAGCCCTGAAGACCAACCAAGCGAGACTCTGAGTCACCCAATGCAGTGTGTACGTATGTGCAACTGTGTGTGTAGCTTTTGTGGAGCAGGGAGCGAAGCTGCACGAGATGGGAAAACTCAATGTCAGCCACACACAACAAAGTACCATCCAAGGCCTTTAGATGTCAAGCACAAAATTAAAACATCTCTCTGAGCGCCGTTTGTGTGTATTTGTCCCAGAAGCAAATAGATTCAGCCTGCAACCTGCGTGGATGATTAATTACACAAACAGTTATTATGCTTGTCAGTTCACAGTGGGGTTAGGCCAAAGACGTCAGTAAATTTCTCTCAGGGCTAAACGAGGTTTTAATGGGTCTGTTAAAGTCATCAGAAGAACCTATGGAGACAGGATTCTTTTTTTATTTTACCTGATAGATTTTACAGTACAGTATGTCGCAGCAGCCTTGGGGTGCACTCCCAGATGAACATACATCATTGCTTCATGTAGGCTGAGAACTGGTGGAGCTGGTAGAACTGGTGGAGCTGCTCAGCGGCCAGTAGCTCTATACTTACTTCCTCCACCTCGCATTATTCTCCAAATGTGATCTCATTTACATCAACGGCCAGTAAGCCAACGTGTATTGAATGATTGTGTTTACATCAGTGTTAACTTTGATAGCAAATTTTGATTTAGTTGCAGTCATAGTCTTTTGACTAGAACATCATTTAGTTTTCTTTTTGTTTCAGTCGACTAAATATCATAAGATTATCTCCAAAAGTTGATTCTGTTCATCTGGACGTAGCGTAGCACAGGCTATACCCAGGGGAGTCTACACCAAGTCTGTATGGTTTACCGAAAATACATAAACAGGGTGCACCTTTAAGACCGATTGTCTGCATGATCAACTCTGTCACGTATAACATCTCCAAGTTTCTGGCTTCGATCCTCAACCCGCTGGTGGGCAGCTCTGAACACCACATCCAGAACACCCTGGATTTTGTTGAGAAGGTGAGAGATGTCATTATGGAGGCAGATGAAACCATGGTCTCGTATGACGTTACATCTCTCTTCACTTGCATCCCAGTCACGGAAGCGTTGGAAGTAGTCCGTAGGAGATTACAGGATGATACCAACCTCAGCAACAGGACCACTCTCAGCATCGACCAAGTGTGTTTGCTTTTGGAACTGTGTCTCCATTCCACCTACTTCACATACAAGGGTCAGTTCTACAGGCAGAAACATGGGTGTGCCATGGGCTCCCCAGTTTCACCCATCGTGGCCAATTTGTACATGGAAGAAGTGGAAAAGGGGGCTTTGCTATCCTACCCTGGAACACCACCAAGCCATTGGTTCAGATATGTGGATGACACCTGGGTGAAAATCAAATCTCAGGACGTACCACAATTCACGAATCACATTAACTCAGTGGACCGACACATCAAAT